>MU868729.1:2360-58123 GCA_036418205.1 Ostertagia ostertagi | reverse complement strand
AGTTGAAGGATTGTCACTTTGTAATATAAGAAATGTTTGGGCGACAATTCTGTGAAAACCAAATAAATTGGGAATATTTTGAAGAAGAAGCGGCTTTTAGCGTTTCGAATGATCTCTGATCCAACGTCGTTAGCGTTGCCATCCAAGAATACTGAGGAGAAACGCCACCGTTGCCTCTGCTCCACAGAAATTCAAGATTCGCGTCAACTGGGCAGAATCAGAAAGGAAAGGGGGTTGGACCTAGTTTGTCATCCAGAGTTCTCCAACCCCCACCTACAGTAGGGTGCTTGTTTCAATAGATCCACCCGTATTGAAGGGGACTTTTTGAAAACTATAGTCAAAGACAGAAATTGGCATAAGTATCATAGTTCTACGCCATTTTAAGACGATGCCTGGTCATACAATCTTTTTTATCTGCAGCTCCACGCCTACGGAAATGTCCATTGGAGGCTCGTCGATATAGCGACAAAGAGTTGATAGCTATCTGTGCTGGAGCGCAAATCATCAAACCGCATTCTCGATTTTACCTAACCGTATCGTCATCCAAAGTGACAGCAGAAGAAATGAACGCGTTATTCTCGGAAGCCGTTTACATGGAGATATGTATTACGGTAGTCAATTCCGACTACAAGAAACTACGGTTCCCACATCTACGAGAAATTCGGCCATGCTTACCAGGTGAGAAATGCTCGTAACAATTCTCTCCACGAGAAAAAAAATGATCCACTTTTCCAGGAAGACCAGCTATGAGAATCGTAGGAAATTTGCATCTCAAGGAATTCCACATTCCTCGCTCAATCACCTTCGAAAAAGACGTCTCGATATTCGAAATCGCTGAAAATCCCCATGTTTCTGTAGAAACTATTGAATGGCTGCAGCAGATTTGTACTTCTTGTAGAATAACGGCGAACTTAGGTATAGTGTTTCTTCAAAGGCACATTCCGCGAATCGATCTCGCCCTGTAGGTTATAGAAAGGACCGCAACCGAGAAAGCACCATCACTTTTGCATTTCAACACTTATGGCAGGGGAGTGAGGAGCTCATGACGTGCTTCTAAGTACGCTACTCATTGAGGCACGTCCACCGTTGCGGAAGCTTTGGTTGTCTGCGTCTCGCTCGTCCTCTGTGCTCTTTTCTCCTCTAGCCGTTTTCTTACCTCCGCGACCACTGCCTTTCAATCACACATCCCACCTACTACCCAAAGAGAAAAACCACGACTTTCGGTGTTTTCCGCAACTACTTCCCCTTTTTCCTTCCAGTGCGGGTCCACATAGCACCTGTGATTTCAATTTCGAGTGCAGTAGCGGCACCATGTGACTGCAGAATGTGCCTTCAAGCAATATACGGTAGAGATACGACCCATTGCTGACGATTACTCCTTTCTAGGTTGTGACTTGGAAGGCCGAATTTATTCTGAGAAGGAACTAGTAGCAGCTTGTGCCGGAAAGAGAATCATACGTCCAGCAAAGGGATTCATGCTTATGCTTTCGTCCGATTCAACCACGGAAGAGCAAGTAAACGCTATGTGTTCAAAAGCCGTCTTCATGGAGATCTGTATCGATATCACGCGATCGGACTTCAGACGCCTTAGCTGTCCACATTTGAGAGAGCTGATGCCATGTGAACCAGGTAGTTTTTCCAGATTCACAACTAATTCCCCTTTTTGAAGCTTCTCTCAAAACAATGTTATAGGTCGACCAGCGATTCGAATTGTGAACAACTACAACTTCGATACTCTTGAAATACCTTATCGTTTCTCCTTCAATAGACAAGAAAAGATCATCGAAGTTCTCGACAATCCGCGCCTGTCCACTCGTGTCATCAACAAACTCAAACGACTATGTCCTGCATGCAAAATCGGTACCAATGTCGGTGAGCATACCAAATTTCATCGCTCTTCTTTGACTTCGGTACAACAAATAGGGTTCTACGACTTACGTACACACTTAAGTCGTAAATACCCTATTTGTAATACCGAAGTCAAGACCTAGTCGTAAATACACGTATACGTAACACTGGGACTTAAAGGCAGTGATTGTGATGGCAGGAGGGCGGTGCTGCTTACATGACGTCACTGAATGTCATTGGCGGAACGAACCCCTCAGCGCGAGAGTGATGTGTTTGAGACCGCCTCTTAACGCCTTTCCACCAGTCACGTTCAAGGCGTCATCAAAACCGTCATCGTCATAGATAGAATACATCAGCGAGAGATACGTGCTGTTTAACGGGTTCCACTTGTAACCATGTGACACCCGCAGTCACTGGAATAGCTTAAAGGCATGCCCAGGATCACATTGGTGTAGCTCTTGCGCACGAATGCGAATGTATTGGTCCAAAATGGGCCAGCAGTAAAGAAAAAATGGAAAGAATGCGTTGAAAACGCTTAGGTTGAGGGTTCACTCCCTTTCTAGTCGGCTGTGCTAAGGGAATGAGAGACTAAGCGCGGAGAGGAAAGTGGGAGGCGAGAGAGCGCTACAGACACCAGCCTGATGAGAGAATGTTTAGGGGGTGGGTCTTTAACACGTTGTGGATGTGTGGGATTTCACATTTTAGGAACCTTTTTAGGAATATTACCAAGAGAATTGAAAAGAAAAATCTACTGCATAATGCAGAAGAAATCTAATCGAATGAAATAGAAAAGAAAGCAAAAGATCAAATTAACATTCTTTTCCAAAATTTGGTCTATAAGGTCCTACGCGGTTGAAAGACTGCAGCCCACATATGGGCCTGGGCTCCAAGGTGTTACCATAATAACGCATCCACACGCCCCATGAATATGATTCTATGCCGAACGCCTGAATTGTTCAAAAAGAATTGAACAAGCCGGACAACTTTTTTGGTTTTAACATCTTGAAATATTCTCTAGAAGCAGCAAAATTTCACCGATTTCAGTGTGTGGTCTTGAAAAACGGAAGTACTCAGATGAAGAACTGGTAACAACCTGTGCTGGAAAGAAGGTCATCAAGCCTGCTCAAGGATTCTTCTTAACCCTCAGCAGCGAGAATATATCCGAAGAACAGATGAACGCTTTCTGCTCCGAAGCTGTTTATATGGAAATCTGCATAACTATCTCAAATTCCAACTACAGATCCCTGCACTGTCCACATCTACGACATATGAGATCATGCAGAAAAAGTATGCTACAGATGAAAGTTCACTTTGCAAATATCATTTTTTTCTTATAATTCGCCGTTAGATGAACCCTGGCTCTCCAGATCGCAACAACCTAGCCTCTACAAGCATTACATCTCTCAATCTTGCTTATATTCGCTCCAGACGAAAAAACATGCCGGTGCCCTCCGAAATCCGCAGTTGAACCCGATTCGCTCAGGCCTAATATCCTCTGCCCTTAAGTTAAGATAGATAAGTACCCCACTTGTGAATTTAATTCCTCATCTTGAATTCTTAAAATTTTCCCAAACCACCAGTGGCTGCATTTTAATCGCAAATATCTCGGCACGAATAAAAGCGATTTTGCTCTGTATCCTTTGATTTGGAATTTCCAGACTTTATTCCCTCACCCGGGTTCCAACTACTTCAAGTTGTGTTCGTTCCTTTGTACCAGACATGCAAGACCCATACGTATATGTATGCCACAACGAACAAGTGAAAACAATACAACTTTGAATCCGCGATTTTGGACCTTCCCATAAAGACAACGACAATCACTGGGCGGGGGTACACCCTCACTGAAGAAAGTGGAAAGCTGCTTTGACAAAAAAAAGCAAAAATAATCAACGCAAATGAAACCTCAGCAGCAACCCCTCTCCGCTATCGAGATGAGAAAAAGCCTGTCAGTAAGGTACCCTGAAACTTGTGCTCTGGCCCAGACTTTCTGGCCATAAGGGATATAAGCACACAACCTTCTGCCACAATATAACCAACAACAACAAGCAGTATCTAACACTCATTGCGTTTTTAATCGAATTAAGCCATTACCTCGCATTTCATGTTCGTGCTGGGGTTGACGCAAAATCTTCTCCGCTGCTCACATTTGCTCACTTTGTGAGGCTCTAGCCCCCTTAGTCCTGCATTACGGGGTGCGCTAATGCAATTCTGTATGACACTTGCACGACTCTATCCTATCAACAGGAATAGCGAACAACAATGTTCGCATCCTAACGTTAGCTTTACCTAATTTGACTGATTGACTTTTTTAAATTTTTTCGTTAACCACCTAATTATTTCATAAACGCAGACACAACCCAATTCAATACATTCAGCAGGTTATGGTCTCGATTCAAAGCCTCCCAACTAATCCATTTCTTATTTTCGACATCTCTCTCAGCAATTCTTCGATTTCTTAATACTCCAACTTTTTTAATCAATTACATTCATTCACATACGCTCCATTTCTATGGGGGGAGGGGGGGGGGGGGTTATTTTGAACAGAGCACTGAAAAGGCACTTCGCTCTACCTGAACGTTCACAACAAGTAGTTTTCAACTCCTTGAGAAGAATTTTGCTCTCGACATCGGTCAACAGAATCGCTCGGTCGTCGGGACGCGTGCGCGGCCACTTGCGGAGCGCCGCAACGCGGCATCTGAATTTGACGGTTGGAGCACTTGGTTGAAGTTGAGTATTGAAGGGACGGACTTGCTTAGCGCCCCTGTAATTCAATAACGTTCAAACTCGTCCACTGCAGTTGCAACGTCGCGGCCACGATTCTGTTGACATAGAATACTGCTCTTAATTTTTAACATCTACGCGTTGCGACCAGGGTGAAGATCGGTTGAAGAAATCCTCGACAGGGGGTCGCACTTGTCAGGCTGTGTCATGTGGAGTCGTACTCGTGGGAGTCAGTAACATCACTGGCATTGTGGTGCAGATAGGAGTAAGAGGGTGTAGGGCAGCAGAGAACGAAGATAGGTGAGGAAGCATGATTAAAATATTCTTTGCAAGTTCATTGCTCTACCTCCATGGGGAGGAGGTATTTGAACGCAGTACTGCAACGAAAGCGCATCTCCGCAAGGAATGGGGTCACATGTGCATACGCGCTACAAAGGCACCTCCTTTAAATGCCGCCCGCTCCTTCGCCCTTTATACCTCGTTGAGAATAGCAGTGTTGTTAGGATGCTGTAGCAAAAACGACAATAGCTCTAGGACGCCCTGGATAAATGAAGCTGTTCCATAGGCTTTATTAGTTACGAGATGCGTTACACTTTCTGTCATGAGGTCACCATTATATAGCATGAACAACACCTTCCAATAGATTCTAACACTTGAGTGGAGGTCCGATACATGGCCTATACTGGAACGAGGTCGGACGATGGCGGTTGCCCCTTCTCTTGATGCTAATGTTGGAAGAATGCGTTCTGGATACATTTCGAGCGTTGCCGACGAATTGCCTGGTGGGAGCGGTTTTTTAGCGGCCAAGAATCACCCTCGATAGACCCTCGACGCAAATATTTCCTCAATTAAACAAGGTAGAAGGAGGCTAAACATAATGTTAGGAAGCGCAAACCTTCGCTTTCCAAGACTGTCTTCTTCTTTTCAAGATCTTGCGAAATAGGGAGATACTGCTTTCTGAATGGCAAAAACTCGCCTGAAATTTTCAGCATCCTCGACGCTCCCTCGACGGATTTTGAGAGAATATCTCTCCGAATGGAAGGCTTTCATGGCAATTCCAATACTGTCTGATAGTATCAAATCTAGCTTTATCTAACCGTACCGCGTGCTGTTGAAAAAGTTGGGAAATGGAGGGATGGAACGTTTTCGTCGGGGTGGAGATTTCGACGGTTTTTGCCGGGTATCAACAAATACGACCCAGGCGGGGGTGGAGATTTCGACGCTTTTTGCCGGGGTTTCAGCAAATACGACCCAGGACCCAGGGACAAATCGCGCCGCAGCTGCCGTTGAATCGGCCTTTGATCGATGCACTCGGTGTGTAATATCAAGAGCAACTGTCCTTGGAATTTCTGTGAGTTCTGCATTTCTAAGGGACCTGGTTTCAACACGAGGTAATGCTTCTTTCCTCAGTTTATTTTAGAAAATAACGAAGTGTGCCCCCGGATGAAAGAAAGTGATAGTGACAAGAGAGCGTCTTCACTATTATTTTGCAGGATTTTGATAGATTATTCAATTAATTGATTGTGTATGCTCCGTTTTAGGGCGGAGGGGTCGCTGCAGATTCCCTTCCGATTCAGGGGCGTCCTTCTGACCGTCATCCCCGAACAATTTTCACCTGGTTGGCAACCCACCAACCAAACACCCCCAAACCCGGTTGGTAGCGTCGCAAACGTGATAGTTAACTCCTGAAGGGGTAAATGAAATGATTCTTACGCAATTGGACGTGTCCCTCTGTTCTCTCGTCGAGTTACATGGCGAACTACTGAGCTTGGTTGAAGTTATGTTATTCATGAAGGATTGTGGCTCCTCGTTGACGTCTCGCCTCTTGATTTCACTTCTTCCAGTCGGGACAGCTGTCAGATGGAAAACCACGACTATCAACTTACCCACTTTCAAGGAGTTATGATGTGGCGGTTTGCGCGCTGAGAAACGTCGCACGTGTAGATGTTTCAAAATTTAGGAACCAGCATTGTGACCTTCCAGGCAACAAGGATTTTCGTCTGCACCTCTCGGTGAGGCGGCAATAATGTCGGGCGGTTCTATAGCTCCTTGACAGAGTTGACATGTTTAATGCAGTTGTCCATGCCAATACAGGATTAAATGTGTTAAAGCGTCTAATTATGAATGGCGTGAGAACTACATGTACGGCGGCTTCTGCTACCTATCTTATTTTCTTCTGGGGGTGGCCCCATTCGATATTCAACCTCCGCAGCCTTTAAATTTTTATTGGCGCAATGTGGTTCAGTGAGGAGGTAGAAGCTGCAGGGGCACGCTGAATGTTAGTCATACCACTGAAATAGTGTAAACCCATCTATTCCAGCTTTTTAGGCATGTTAAGCTACTCTCCTGACCACCCCATCAAATTGACTACACTACCCCTGCCTCATAGTTTATCATTTTGCACTATAAGTACGCATGCCACACGCACATAAATGTTCGCCAAAGTTCGGTATTCGCGTCAAGAGTCCGTCCTGACTGCATTGTTTGGTCACCGATGAAAAACTCACCGATGAATTATAATAAATTTACCAACTTGAATGTATGGAACGTAATAGCACGTATATTGGAGAAACTGGGAGAGCACTAGGTAACCGTATTTAAGAACATCTAGGGAAGAGGCGTGGTGATGTAGCTACACCGCTTGGCAAGCACAAGATTGAGGAGCACAATGGGAACGACTTTGATGTTAAATGTTCTGTGCTAGCGTACGAGACTGAGACTTCATCCAGAAAAGCACTGGAATCATTCTGGATTTCCGCAAAGAAACCTAGAATGAATGGCCGAAACGAATGTCCGTCGATTACTGATGAGCTCTTGCCTTTTGCCTCAAAGTGCGAGCTATCTTGCGACCTGCAAATTGACAGATTTGGAAATATATGGCATTACGAGACGAGTGGAGCTCATTCGTTTTACTGGCGTCGACTAACACAGAGCGTGAGCTACTGCTCCGCATAGGTGGAATCATCGGTGAGTTAAGTCTTCATTATTGAGTGCTCTCTAGTATTCTTCTGTCGTCGAGAATACTGTAAGCGGTGGATCGAATAGCTAACGAATCAAAAGTTTCAGACAATCTCCAGACCTCTGAAAAAGGCGAAGCGGTCGAAACGTCAGGCCACTGAATAAAGATTCTATCTTAAAAACCTAGTTCGGCACATAGTACAAAAATAAGAAAAGAGTTGGGTTCGACATGAATCTTATAAGTAAAATTTGGAAGCACGAAAGAAGAATTCGACTCTTCACATATGGTGTATTCAAATCATGCCGAGGAGAGTATCCAGGTTCGATCATTATTTACAGGTTTCAAAAGATTCATGCTTTTCCAATTCCATTATCCAATCCAATTCCATTCATTAAAGCTACTCTGATTGCTTTCAGGATATTTCTTCAGGAAGAAGACAAACTTGAAGTCATATTAGAGGATCCAGCATTGCAACAATTCCTACTTCTACGACTCGAATGGCAAAAAGAGAAAGAAGCACACATGTCGTCAATGATCTCGTTTAACACACTACATCTCAAAAGATATTCGATAGAGAGGTGTTGTGTGGTTATGAAGCTTCTGAATAAGCACTCGTTTACGGACACCGCCTCCCCACCACCCGATCGCGACCATGCGATCCGTCTCCTAACAACTACCTGCAGTAGACCGAGGTGAAAGTGTCATCTGAATGCATCACTTAAGACCCATTCTGGATACGGAACCACCAATGACATCCTTACTAATATGATTGATGGTGTGCATAAAGCTAGCCTATTTGCTTGGTTTCCTAATTCACCGTTTGTAGACGCATCCTTGTGATGTATTTCAATAAAGAAAAAATAAACAGATAATAAAGAAGCTCTGCTTCGTGTTTACAAGTCGCATGTGCGACTCCTAGTTGAATCCAGCGTTACGGTTTCCAATGGCACGAAAAGAAGCACGTTTGCGCTTGGGAAAAGTCAAGATAACCCCACTCGTAAACTACTTACTCGAATCGGTACTTTTCGCACTCCAAAATACCGAAGGCAGCTGTTATGAATTAGTAACTGAGGTCTAAGATCTTCAAAAATGGGACGCAAGGTTCGATCTCTGTTGGTTCATACTGGCATGGAACATGTGGGATCACCGGTATTGCGCCTTCAAGCCGACATATTCAAAATAGAGGAGGCACCATGAAGATTTTGTTGGCGCAATCTAACACTAACTAGCGAGCGAGGAGCACAGGAGTAGGCAGTGATTATTTGATGTTAGTGAAAAGATACCCGTCTCTCTTTCACTAGCATAATTCAAACGCCATGTAGCTAATACTGCTGTTAAGCAATGGCGGTCCTGCTTTTTGAGAATTATGAACAAGCTAAAGTTCTGATTAAAGTCCGAAAGCTTCAAGGGCTCACAGTTATCAATGCAACATCAAATGAGCACAAATGGATGGGGTGTTCATGTGTGTTACTTTGCTAAATGCCTTGGAGTGTGCAGTAGGCCTCGGTTGGCTCCTATTACAAAGTTTATCCATCCAAATACCATAAGTAGAGGACTGGTTACGAAAAGAAAGTGCTGTATGTGTAACAGCAATATCCTTTAGATACCAGTGTGGAGATTCCAAGGTACTCAACGTCCAAATTCGTAGTTTTTGCCCAAAAGGGAATCTAGCATACTTTCTTGCGGGACATTTTCAGCAAACATCTCAGAGTGAGCGCTTCATGCATGATGAAAGCAAATTTCTAGCAGAGGCAAGCAAACGAAAAAAGCAGAGGTGCAAGAAGACAGCGTTTCGAGGTCGTAGAAAACTTCATTCGTAGATTCTTTTCACTGATGAGAAGATACTTACAATTAGCCGCAAGCCAGTCCGAAAGTACGCAGAGAAGTCTGATCTACGCCACCAACAAGTCAATTCCACCCATACACTGGTGGCGCTTATAGGACCAATAATCGTAAGTTCAACACACCCCTGACCTTGCCGCAAATCCGAAATAAACAGCAAGAGATACTCTTGATTCGGTCAAACTTGATTGAAGGTTCAGACAGTCTCAGAAGTCTTTTAAAGAAAACAGGGAACTTTTGCGGCGATGAAATGAGTAGTACGTCATGAGGAGCAACAGAAAGTCTAAAAAACTTGTATTAGTTCGTAAGGAAAGTTCTGGCCGTTTGCACGCGTGTGAAAACCGAATTTCGTCGTGTGTCCAATTAAACCAATTATTGTGCTACTTAGGTAAGCGAAGAGTTGCTCCTCCTAAGAATACATTTTTCTCGAAACTCCGAAAGCTTTTGAAAATGATTGGAAGTTTTCTTGCACCGTGGATAAGACTGCTTTTCGAACCGTTTTACTTCATGGTTTTAAACTTGGTCGAACGGCAACGGAGGCAACCACAAATGGGAACATGGCTTGGGGAGAATACACTGCAATGGGACGAGCGGTTCGTCGCTGGTTTCAAAAAGCTCAGAAATGGAGAGATTCGTTGGAAGACAAAGAGCGAGCTGGCTGACCATCGCTAGTTGATCACGATGTTTTGATGAAAGCAGTTGAAAAGGATTGACGTCATCCTTTGGAAGAGGTCACCAAGAATGTCGGTGTTTCCCATACAGCTATTGCTAATCACCTTAAATACCTTGAGAATGGTCAAAAAACTTGACAAATGGGTGCCGCATCACCTCACGGAGCAGCAGCAGTTGAGACGCCTGGCGGTTGCAAGTTCGCTCCTAAGAACGAACGCTCTTGATCCATTATTTCATCGTTTCGCAACCTGTGATAAAACTGCGATACTAAATGATCTAGAAAGGTTTTGCTCAGAGGTAGCTTAGGATGAACCTCCGAAAACTTTTCCCAAACCAAGTTCACATGTCAGAAAGATGATTACAGTTTGGTGGTCTTGTCAGGTATCCATTACACCTTTCTTCCACCTGTTCAAGCCATCACTGCACAGCCCTAATGTGATTATATTCACGATATGTATGGAAACTGGAGCGGGTGCAAACAGTACTGGTAAATCGCCATGTTCCACTACTTCTGCACGACAATGTGCGACCGCATGTTTCACAAATCGTCTTCCAGAAGTTGGACGAGTTGCGGATCGAAACTTTTCCCCATTCTCCATACTCACCAGACCCAGCACCAACTGACTTCCACCTAGCACCAACTGACTTCCTTTTTTTGTCAAATATCAGGATAGCTTCTTAAAAAATAGAGTATTTGAATAAGAAGACGAGCTAAAAAACTGCCTATCTCGAATGGGAGCCAGTCGCCAGACTTGTTATAGGATGGAATAAGCAAACTTGCTAGCACATGTGGCAAAAAAGTGTGTCATTCGAATGGGACTCACTTTGAATAAACTGCTACAGTATGAGGCGGAGTTATAGGATTTATTGAAGATTAGCTGTCAAAGACCAGGACTTCCCGTACAACCTAATCACTGGATGCGCAAAACCTGTAAGACGAGATAGATGAAGTAGCACATCCTTTTTGATAGCTTTGTGTTACGTTTCACGGTTCCTGTCAATTGCGCTTTGTACTGCACTGTAGCAGCTCTTTTATCCTATTTTAGTTGTTGATTAGATTCCATGGAGTTTTGTTATTCGCCAGTAACACATCTTGAAAGAACGTTTCGTCCTTAATTTTGCGCATCAGTGCTAACTATAATGAAACATCTACGAACAGTGATTCCGAAAACCTTTGTGATCGGTTGAAAAAAGCCAGATTTCTGCCTTCGCGTTGTTTACTCGGTATGTGAGCCCTCGCGAAACAGCTCAACAGAACCCATGCTCCCCACACGAAATTTGAGAGCTCTCATACTTTCCACTTCTTGCAAACTTTTAGTGTTAATTTCAGTAGTATCCAAATTGTGAAAAAACATAGGAACTTTTACAAAATAAGAAAAAGACAACCCATTTTCGTTGATCGATTTTAGACGAAAAGCGGCCTAGAGTTGGCTGTTTGGGTAAGAGCATCCCAGCATGGATTCCGTCGGGATGCTCGTCCCCGAACTCCCTATCCTGAGCCGCAAATTGTCGAATCTTTGAATAAAAAGATTCGCCTTTGGCTGATTTGTAGGAATATTTGAAGGGATTCTTCCTGCCTCACCTTCGATGTAAATCCGCCCAGAGTTATCGTGCTCATTGCTTCTAAGATTTTTCAGGGTATGACTACCAAAGAGCAAGGATTTATTTATTGCCCAAACTGGCGGGTGGCTGTGCGCACTACTGACCAACAAATTAGTGATTACAATGGTAGCTTTGGGCGGAAGGGTGTAGTGGCAAGTGACACGCTCACCACGCGAGCGGTCCGGGGATCAAATCCTAGGCCGTGAGTCGCTCGGGCCAACCAAGCCTTGCATCCCTCCGGGGTCGGTTAATTGGTACCAGACTTGTCTGGGAGGATAAAAACACTGACTTGTACATCGGATGACCCCCGCAAGTCATTGTATAGGCCACGTCGCATTCAAACGCCACTACGAATTCACAAATGGAAGTAGAATGCGTGCCGCATCCCAAGACGGGATTGATCAACGGCAAAAGCTTTATTCTTTTTTTATGGTAGCTTTTGATTAGATTTTGAAGTCACTTACAAACAAAGCTCAAAAGCTTCAAAAACAATTACTGTACACCCTGATGATATCGTTCTGCATTTTCCGTAAATTAAAACTGATGTGTGGGCGCCGTGCTGTGCCGAGGGGCGAAATTTTTATTGATCAATATAATTGCGCATTCCTATAATACAGTCCCATAAAATCGCTTTGCCACCGTCGTTCACGAAAAACGTGCACTTCAACATGTTATCACTGAGCAGGGAAACAAAGGTGGGAGAGGGGGCGGAAATAAGAATTGAAGAGCCAATTTCGTTCTATGGAAAATTCATAACAGCCTTCTACGTGGACAGCATCAGTAGGATTTGACACGGAGACATGGTTCACGATGAGAGTCCTCGACAAGATCCTCGACGGATCGTAGACCACTACGACGTCAACTGAAGCGCTGGTCCGTAGGGGTCCCATATAGTCAGAGCTAATGTATCTAGAAGTTCTGTGTCAGTGAACCGATGAAGTGAAAGAAGCTAGATCAATTACAGCCGACTAAAGCACGACCGCATGGCAGACAGCCTTAATTCTGAAGATAGTGAGGGCGACAATGCAGTGTTAATTTCATGGAGGTACATAAAGGAAATTTTTCGCTGCAAGACTCCACCAACAGCTAAATTAGAAACCTTGGCTAGCTCCAACCTCACCTATGAACGCTCCTTTTACAAAATCTCATGGAAAGTGGAAAATTGACGATGACAGGATGAACTGGGAGCCTGTGAGATTTGACTAGTGTTCACAATCGCGCTTCAATCTTCTGACTAAAGGTAATGGATCGAAGTCTGCGATGCTGCACAGAAGTGGGTCGGTGGCAGTTGTCCCGCGCTACTTCTGGGGACCTCAATGCATCAGTATTTTCCGTGAAGGGAAGCAATTTTTGGAGGGACTACGAATTTTGAAGATTCCCATGCTTAAGTTTTCAAACAATCTGAAATCGGTCAGCTGATCGTCTTTGCCACTGGCTCACAGAAAAACATTTTGTATTCACGAAACACAAGGAATTTACGGCTACATAAAAAGGCATCAAATTTTTATGTGAAACATTGAAAGCCATTTCAGCTAAAGATGTGTATTCGTGGAAACCAGGGCGCATTCGGTATTTAAGAGCACTCAGCAACGATCGTGCTGCATTGGGTCTCTCCCTTGTGTCGCAGGGGATCTAACGCCCACCAAACGCCCGTTATTTCGTATTTCTTTGATGAGCTCATGAATTACAACGATCCCAAAATGCAGGTGAGTGCTCATAGTTGCGTGGGCGATTTTCTATTGTAGTAAGTGTACATTTTGGCATAAAAGCTCGTGTAGAGCATGTTGATCTGGAATCTTCACAAGGTTTAAGTCGAAACTCTTAAAATTGCTGTTCATAGGAGGGAAAGATGAGTAGTGGAAGGTTCAATTAAACATTCTCGCGGCAGAAGGGGCGCCATGTACGGCGGATAAAGCGTCATGAGGGTGTCGAAAAAGCACCATTCCTGGTTCTCAAACACACCCACCGCTGGGACGAGGAGTTCCGACTCGAGTTGGTTCCTCTGCACGAAAAAAAGCCCAAATCGGAGCTTCTTCTCCCTAATTCCGGAGCAAAAATCCCCGTCCCTGGCTCATGGTTGTTCATTCGCATCGCAACCCCTGAGCATCTTACTGGAACGGCTTATTTTCTCTGAAATCTGAATGAGGCAGCTCTTTTGTTCGGCACAGCATACTTCGGAGCATGGGAGCACTACGAGAATCCGATTCAGTCTTCTATACGTTACGGCTTTCCACTGCGAAATTCTCTTCCAACACTTGAACCAAGCTACGCTCTTTTCTCGGAACCCAGAATAGTGCTCGTACAACACCTCTTGCCATCAAAAGGCGAGTTCACAAGGTAAAGACAGCCCATTAAGAATCAAGGTAAATGTGGGCATCGATTCCGGGATGAAAGAAAATCAAGGAAAACGGACTAGAAACCGAAAAATTGTTTTGTTTTGCCCGTTGGTTTGCGCGTTAGACAAGCCTCATCCATGTTGCTCTCATCAACGCTAACGCTCTCTCTCTGCTGAACCCTCGTCGTCTGACTCGTCGTTCACCCATCGGTGGGCGTGCAGCGGCGCGAGCGGCACCGGTAATCCTGCAGAGCCACTCGCGCATCCTCTTCGCATGACAACACGCATCGTCCCACACCCTCAAGTGCCGCCTGCTTTTCCAGCCGGTCGTTTCCCCTTCTATGTAACTCTACCTTCTCGTGGAGACCTTAAACATTGCGAACTAGCGTTATGTGTGCACCTCCGCTGGTTTTCGCCGTAGTGTCTTACCTATAACCAAAAATCTATCAGTTGCTTTACGATGTTCGAATACATATCTTTTGTGGTTCAAAAAGTGTATTGGTGACTTTGTAGGCAGGGGCATTCAATCAATCAAATACACTTATAGTTTTTCGTGCAGGGTGCTGCGCATGGTGCAACACACGGTTCATGAGCTATAGGTGAGAGTGGGGTGTTATCATTCTAAATCTCATAAAATCCGAAAAACGAACACTAAAATCTCTCTTTAGTAGTGGGGCCATATCTCCCAGAAGCTCACTCTTGAGAGCTCTTTTGGGTAGCAGTCATTTCCACAAGGGCGAACAGACCAGCCTAATTTGCTCCATTGCCCACTGAAGATTCGGTTTTTGGGCATTTCATTGATCACACTATACATTTAGATCAATCTGCGAATAATAGCCTGCTGTGTTCTTCTATTCTTCGTTCATGTCAAAGCACAACTTTCAGATGAAGGTATAATTTCAATGGGAGTAGAGGGAATAACATCTGTCCTAATTCAGCAAACGATACTACTTTTTTCAGAATGTGCTGCTTATCACGACATGGTTACGCAAGCTGACTATGAGACCTTCGTCGACGACTGTGCCGGCAAAGAGGTTCTCGGCTTCGATCGCGGTGTCTCCGATGACTTCCATGCCAGCTTCTTGAACGAGCATATGTTCAATAAGGTATTTGCGAATGCTCGTCGGGTTTCGTTCCATATCTACGTGCAGAACACGGATTTCAAAGAAGTGAGAATGTCCAAATTGGAATATCTGAACGGAGGTAAGCTAATGAGGAATCTTTATGTTTTCTTTTCATTGCATTCCTCAAAATTCACGTTTCATTGCGCTCAGGTTCATGTTTTTGAAATGCGCCACATACTTGACATCCCTTCGAGATTGTCGCGGACGCGAACGTGACATACATATGCAATGATCAATGAGAGCCTGTCAAGCCAATAGTTCCCTGTACGCCAATAGTTTTTGACCTTCACTGGTGAAATCCAGAATCCCAGGATAAAATTGATGAGTAAGAGCGCTGAAGGTCCCCCATCTTGAAGGTGCGGAGTGGGCAGAAAGTAGGGAGTATGGAATCAACGAAAATATCAAAACAACCAATGGCGGGTTGGCGAAGCTAGCAGACAGCTCTATTCAAGTTATCAAATAGATTACCAGGAATTTCAGTTGCAGCTCTACCCTACCCACCGAGTTCTCCATAAGTCTTGCCCGGAACTTGTCTTTGGAATTCGGCGGCACTTGAGCTAATTTTGAAAGAGAGACTTGGCTGAGCCGGATGTAATTCGATTGAAGCACGGGTTGAATGCGAGCGTTATGGTAGTAGCGCCCTCTCAGGTCTGAGGAACCAACCACAAGGAGATCGCACTGATGATGCTTGTCTGAGTACCTAGCGAAGTCAACTGGGAGGGAGTATGTGGCCGAGTGACCAAAGCAGGCGGATTCCATCACCGTTTGCGACTGACGCTCAGAAAAAAACACATATTAACTCCTTGTTTTATATGATTATTTTCGGTCTGGCTTTCGAGTTTTCAAAAACTCTCGATTTCTCAAGAACAAAGTGCAAAAAATGGTTTGAGAGATTCTAGCAGAAGCCAGCAGTATATCCAAAGCCCACAGTAGCTAATAGTATTCCAGAAGAACCACAGCAACCCAACCTCACAGTCACCCCAAGTACTGTGTAGCATGAAAGGTTGGAGAGATGCGGAGAGAGAGAATAGCGATTCAAGATCATGGACAGATATTGTTTTCAGCATTAACCGAGTTGCACCTCGCATTGAACTTCTGCTCTTGATTATGTAGCTATAAGCCTGCGGTTGAATTTCTTGCAAAGACTGATGAGAAGTGCTTTATCGAGACAGAAATGCACTGCGCCTATAAGAGAGGACTCACCTCTGGTGAGGGACAATGTATTCAACTCACGTATGGAATCGCTTTGAGTGTTCAAGCTCTGAGTGTTTGTGTGGGCCGTGCCGTTCAATTCGGTCAGTATCACGACTAGCGAGGGATAATTGACAGTCGAATCACTGTTTTACCCTCTCAGGCGAACTGGTGGCACCTTTATTCTAGCCAGCAAAAGATTCAGAAATCAATCTATAGGTACAGTAAGACGTCACATGTCACTGGCCTATGCTTGCTCCAAATTGAACAAGATTAATCACATACTAATACCGATCTGATTTTCTCCAGAGAAGCTCATTTCAGGTCTCACGATCCGTAACAACGTCAATTTGAAATCGTTCCGGATTCAAAGACGATGGCAATTCGAGCGTACGCAAGCGGGACCAACCACGGTTACAGTAGATGGTAATCCGATGTTGGACTCCGACAGTATGAGCGATCTACGTCACCTCTGCCCGCACTGTGACATTTTCCCCTGGACAAGTACGTATTTCACGCATTGCTAGTAGTTCAGTCAGTCTTAACAAAATGTGATGGGTGTATGACAGAAGGGAACAGGTACTTTCTACTAGAAAGCTTCCGGAGCTCGGGGTTCTTCAAATTTGGCGCGAGTGCTAAGGCTTACCACCTTGAAGATTATGTGATACCATAGTGGACCACGCCTAGAGGAAACAGGGACACCGTGGTAGGCTAGAGCACCACACCCTCATTCGTTATTTCGCATGTTAGACTTCCGTTCGAAATGTTTATCTATTTTCAACACCATACCTAAGCATAATGGGACCGATGTGATTGAAAGTAGTGAGATAGCCTGTATTTACCGAAGGTTACATTTTTTGTTTCCCACTTGTGCTCGCAAAACGTCCCTGTACTACGCAAGCAACGGAAAGAAAAACGTGCTCTCTAGTTGGTTTCAATCTGAAGAATTTTTTTTCGGGAAGATGTACGTTTATGAAAACGATTCCCACACTCAGACCCACGCCTTGATGGTTCGAAAGGCTTCTTCTGAGCCTTGAAAGCGATTTTTTTTTCAGAGTGCAGTGCTTTGGATCCGGTCGAGTTCAGCAACTATGACAAACTCATACAACAGTGCGCAGGAGAAAAGATTATCAAAGTCAAACCAATGACTTCGATGACTTTGCACCTCAACAAGATCACAGAACGACAGTTCAAAGTGCTGTTCTCACAGGCAACCCATGTACAGATGGGTATCTCCATGCAAGACGTTCAGTGGACGCAGTTGACTTTCCCAAAACTTGTGCGACATATTCCCTGTGGTCCAGGTAACTCTAATTCATGATTTCAGACCGGAAAGCAGTCTTCTGATAGGTAACTGCATGGAACTTTCTTTACTGCAAGAGCCTTTATTTTCGCATCAACTGATACTTTCGTACGACTTAGTTTGGAAGTCCGAACGCAATTCTCAAGGGAAACACCAAGCTCATTAGAAGAACACACTCATTTTTCAAAGTTTAAAAAAATTTCGAAGTTCAGCTCCCGCATTATTATACGAATAAGGAAAAGTACGTAAAAATGACCAAAGTTGAAGTAAAACAAGGCATTTTCAGGTGAACGCACTTTGAGGGTAGTGCACAATGACAAATTGAAGTGGATCAGCTTACCTATGTACCATTCCGAGGGTTTTGGTAGATTGAACGCTATGTGGAACGTTGAGGTACGGAACAATATACTCGTGACCGGACAAGTGCTCAATCCACTCGCAACACTATGTCGCTTCTGCAAAGTGCAAGTATACAAAGGTAAAGTGAAGACGTATTTTTACTTGAAAACAGATTGGAAGTTACTTAACATCGTAGATCGTACGAATTTACGTTGAAATAGAGGTGCAATTATAAAATGTGAGCTCATCAAAGCGGGCTGCCCGTTTGACTTTTAGCTGGAGACTTAGATGAACCTGCTCAGTTCTTGTGTTAACCCTGGAGGTTGTTCGAGGAGAACCATTCCTAATCGAATATTCTATATGATTCCTAGCCATCTTTCATGTACCAGTTCAACATAAAGGAGTAACCTATTGGAAACAGTAGCTGAGGTAACTACTGTACTGGACAATTCATTTGACTGACTTAAAGGCACATACCGTGATTTATAGATGTGGCGTAACGGTGTTCTTATGTAGAGCAGCAGGTGGTAAGTGACCTGTAGAGAGAAAAAAGTAAGAATCTGCCCAAGTAGTTGAAATAAAGCCACACTTATAATGGGGCGATGGCGCGTAGGCGTAAACATTGTAATAGTAACCAGCGATAGGTAATATAAATGAGACAATGGGAACCGAAGGACGAGAACAGATTTGAAGGAGAGAGAGAATGGGGAACTAGCGAAACGCATATATCAACTACATCAGCAAGGTGGGCATGGTAGCAATTCTCAAGTGCGTCGCCTTTACTTTCAGAATTTCAAATTTTGGAAGCGAGTTATGAACACTCCTACATATTTTGCAACTTAAATAATCTCAGAAAGTGGTTTGAGGCGAAAATGGCATAAAAGAGTGTGAAGAAGAGGGAAGTGAAAAAGGATTGGCTTCGGATTCTTTCAGAGTGCGACTCGATTACGGTGCAGCAAGCTAGGAATGTTACAAAGTTTGTTGAGCTGTGCGGTGGTAAAAGGATCTGGAAGCCTAGCGGAAATCAAATCATCGAGATCGACATCTCCGTCTTAAAGCAAGAATTTATCGACGAGCTATTCCAAGATGTTACCTACATTAAAATGTGCATCACTCTACGAAATTCACAAATCAAATACCTCCGCATGCCTAACTTGGTCGAAATGTATCCATGCAAACCAGGTAAGTAGGTTCATGGGTTTGGTGAGTTCTGTTTTCTCTCGTATCGATGTTTTCAGGTCGACCGGCATTCATAATCGAGAACAATCCGTACCTGGAAGTAGTTCAAGTGTCAACCACTTTCAAATGGGACATTAGTGACCACTCATTCCGAATTGTCTACAACCCTGCACTTACACACTATCCTCCTGTTGAACGCTGCAAGTATTGCGAATTCGCGCCGATCACAAGTGCGTTCATACTTCTACTAAAATTACTCAAAAAGTTAGGTAACTGGTTAACGTCGTCGTTCAGTTGAGCCATGAGTACTCCAAGTCCTCTCATCGTGAAGCCTCGGACTTAGAGTGACTATTTGCGTTGTTTTCTTTACTACGAGGGTGTCAGGTGGAAGGCATCACAGCACATCAGAAACGCTGGAGAGGAGGGGCGTCTGGTGAAATAACGGTTGCTTCTCCAGATATAGCCGTGTTTAGGTCTTCAAAAACGATGGGACGGTTGAAATGTTGGCCTGAATGACTCATAAGTTTTATAGTGATCACCATAATAAATCTTCACCCTTCGCGACCTATTCCTCACGTGTTGGCACTTTATCCCGGTCTTGGGATTGTTCTCGGGCCGCGCAACGACCAGGCCACAGGGCTGGCCACAAATTTATAAGTGTTTCATCTACCTACCATGGATGAAACACCTAAAATTTGTGCTCCCACATCTTGGGCCATGCTTTCTGAGCCCAATTAACCTTACTTATTCAGGTAAATATCGGGCTTTAGGTGATTTCATGACAAACAGACAAGAGATGGATAAAAGGTCACGGGAAAAAGGGGTACACGCAAAATTCACGTAAAGGTGAGCCTGGATCCAAGAGCACAGAAAGCGTGAAAGGCAAAGGCAGGTTGATGTGGTCAGGTTCTCTCCAGCATTTCCTTGGTGAGTAAAATGTTCATAGGTGTTGGTAATCTTTTCAGAGCGAGTTCGTCCTTTCATAAGTCTTCATTATAAGTTACGGTCACACAGTTTCCACGCAGTCCTCTAGCAAAACCTCTAGCTCTGTGCCCGCGCGACTTAGATGCTGGATGCACACTTTCGTAGTTGTCGACTTTTTCTCGTGTCGGATTGGGTTCCTTACAGCCTTCCATATTACCAGACCTCCTCCGTAATCCTATTCTACGTCCTCGGGGACCATTCGGTGATCTCGTGTGGCGGACCTTGATTGGGGGCGGGACCTTTCCGAGCCCAGCGGTCCAGAACATCGCCGTTCGTGGTGTCCATGGGTGGACTTTTGTTGCCTCTTCGTCTAGCTTGTCCTCCCCGATTTGCAAGTCTGACATCGATTCAAGCAATAGAAGGGTTTTTTTCAAGAGAAGTTTCTCAAAAGACAACTGTAGCTGTTCAAAAAATAGAGTTCGAAGATCTCAATGGGCCGGACTGAAAAGTAGGACAAACTTCGAGAGAGCATGAACTTATAGAGGAAGACTGCGAAGAAACATGAGAAAAAAAGAGAACATGGCAGCGAAGAAGACAAGGTGGCGTTGTCGCAGAGTGCTGTTCTGGTGTGAACAATTCGGGATACCCGACAGAAGGGCCGCTGCGCAGTGAGCACGCAGACGGATCAGCGGACAAGAAAGCGGCGCACATGAAAGTCATCACCCTACAGTACGCGCTACGTTCGTCAGCTATCTCTCTACGTATCTGCCTTTTCGCCGCGCGACGGGCCTCCTGACCGGCACCAGATAGTTCGGCTACCCCAAGTCGGGGTTGCAGTGCACAGCTACGTAGCTGAAAATCCAAGATTGATCATCGATTTTTTCCAGAGCGCTGTGCCCTAGAAATTCGAAGGTACGGTGATGTAGAGCTGGTCCAAACATGTGCTGGAGCCGAATATATCGCGCCCAGAGAAGGATTCTACCTGACTGTTTCTTCATCGAAGGTGACACAGGAGCAGATGAACGCCCTCTGCGCCAATGCTGTGTACATGGAGATCTGCATATCCATTGTGGATTCGGACTACACGGCATTACGGTGCCCTCGATTGAAAGAAATTCGACCCTGTCTCCCAGGTAACAGCGATGGTTATTCGCTTATAAGAATGAACCGCGACAGAAAATCATTCTTTTTTCAGGACGGCCAGCCTTAACAATTGTAAACAATCTAGTGTTCCAAGAATTGATAATTGTGGACACTATTATCTTCCCTGAGAACGACCTTATTTTCAAAATCACGGAAAATCCAAATCTACCGATACCAGTCGTCAATAAGCTGAAACATATGTGTGAACGCTGCGAAATTTCGGCCAATTTAGGTGAACCATTTTTAAGCTCAATCTCATTTACGAGAATGAAGTGCTAAATTAAGCGAATCCCATAAAATCAGTTGTTTTAAGAGTGTGGCTTGCAAGGCAGGACCTACACAGAGCAACAACTGGCTGCTGCTTGTGCGGGAAAGAAAATCATCCGCCCTGCCGAAGGATCCATTATTGTGTTCAGTTCGCCTAAGGTTACCGAAGCACAAATGAATGCAATTTGCTCGCAAGCCGTCTTCATGGAAGTCTGTATCGATATCATCAATTCGCAGTACACATCACTACGATGCCCGCACCTGAAGGAGTTGAAGCCTTGTCAGCCAGGTGATAGCCTATCTCGGTAATAACGGTCACTTTTTTGNGGGAGGTTAGACTAATTTCTTTCAGGACGGCCATACTAAAATTATCTCCAAAATTAGGTAAAGTATTTTGCAACTTAAATAACCTCAGAAAGTGGTTTGAGGCAAAAATGGCATAAAAGTGTGTGAAGAAGAGGAAAGTGAAAAAGAACTAGCTTCGGATTTTTTCAGAATGCGACTCGATTACGGTGCAGGATGCTAGAAATGTTACAAAGTTTGTTGAGCTGTGCGGTGGTAAAAGGATCTGGAAGCCTAGCGGAAATCAAATCATCGAGATCGACATTTCCGTCTTAAAGCAAGAATTTGTGGACGAGCTGTTCCAAGATGTTACCTACATTAAAATGTGCATTACTCTACGGAATTCACAAATTAAATACCTCCGCATGCCTAACTTGGTCGAAATGTATCCATGCAAACCAGGTACGTAAGTTCATGGGTTTGGTGAGTTGGTCTTCCCTCGTATCGATGTTTCAGGTCGACTGGCATTCACAATTGAAAACAATCCGTACCTGGAAGTAATTCAAGTGTCAACCACTTTCAAATGGGAGATTTGTGACCACTCATTCCACATTGTCTACAACCCTGGACTTACACAATATCCTCCTGTCGAAAAGTGCAAGTATTGCGTACTCAAACCAATTATGAGTAGGTTTATACTTCCACCGTTGAAAATCAGTGAAAATGAAACGGAACTGACTGAGTCACGGGCCAATTCGAAGTCACTAGTCAGTACTATCCCTGAGACAGTCGTGTACCCGCCGAAAGAACGTAATATTATTGTGGAAGGCAACCCGATGGTTCCCCCTTCCAATATCAGAACACTGAAGAAGATCTGTCCGCAGTGTCAGATAGGAGGACTGAGTACGCTTTTAAATGTTATAGCTTGACCAGAAAAAAAATAGTTCTCACCGAGACCATTACGTTAGGATACCACCGGAAAAGTTGTACAAATACGATAGGGGGTAGAAAAGCAAATGTCATAAGGACGATGTCAGACTTCGCTACTAGCGATTCGCTCGATTCGCAAAGTCTGACATCGGCTCAAGCGATAGAAGGTTTTTTAAGAGAAGTTTTTCAAAAGACAACTGAAGGCTGTTCAAAAAATAAAGTTCGATGACCTGAATGGGCCTGACTGAAAAATAGGACAAATTTCGAGAGAAGCATGATTTTGCAGAGGAAGACTGAGAAGAGACTGAGAAAAAGAGAACATGGTGCGAATAAGACAAGGCTGTGCTGTCGCAGAGTTCTGG
This sequence comes from Ostertagia ostertagi, assembly GCA_036418205.1. Classification (NCBI taxonomy): domain Eukaryota; kingdom Metazoa; phylum Nematoda; class Chromadorea; order Rhabditida; family Trichostrongylidae; genus Ostertagia; species Ostertagia ostertagi. Next base: position 35,100 of record MU868729.1, on the reverse strand, counting down.
TGTGGACAATTCGGGGGCTGACAGGAGGCCCTTTGTGCGGCGAGCACGCAGACGGCTTAGCGGACAAGAAAGCGGTGCGTATTGGGCAACATGAAAGTTATCACGCTACAATACGCGCTACGATTCGTCAGCTTACCGCTCTACGTATCTGTCTTCTCGCTGCGCGACGGGCCTCCTGACGGGTACCAGATACTTCGGTCACCCAAAGTCGGCAATTTGGACTCACAGTTCACTGCGATGTAGCTGCGACGATAACAGAGATTAATCGCAGATTTCTTTTTCCAGAGGGTTGTGGCCTAGAATACCGTAGGTACAGTGATGTGGAGCTGGTTCAAAAATGTGCTGGAGCCGAATATATCGCGCCCACAGGAGGATTCTACCTAACTCTCTCTTCGTCGAATGTGACACAGGAGCAGATGAACGCCTTCTGCGCCAATGCTATTTACATGCAGATCTGCATATTCATTGTGAATTCAGACTACACGGCATTACGCTGCCCTCGACTCAAAGAAATTCGACCCTGTCTACCAGGTAACAACGCTGCTTATTCGCTTATAAAAATGAAGCCCAACAGAAAATCATACTTCTTTCAGGACGACCAGCCCTAACAATTGTGAACAATCTAGTGTTCCAAGAATTGATAATTGCGGACACTATTATCTTCCCTGAGAACGACCTTATTTTCAAAATCACAGAAAATCCAAATCTACCGATACCAGTCGTCAATAAGCTGAAACATATGTGTGAACGCTGCGAAATTTCGGCCAATTTAGGTGAACCATTTTTAAGCTCAAACTCATCTACGAGAATGAAGTGCTAAATTAAGCGACTCCCATAAAATCAGTTGTTTTAAGAGTGTGGCTTGCAAGGCGGTACCTACACAGAGCAACAACTGGCTGCTGCTTGTGCGGGAAAGAAAATCATTCGCCCTGCCGAAGGGTCCATAATCGTGTTCAGTTCGCCTAAGGTTACCGAAGCACAAATGAATGCAATTTGCTCGCAAGCCGTCTTCATGGAAGTCTGTATCGATATCATCAATTCGCAGTACACATCACTACGATGCCCGCACCTGAAGGAGTTGAAGCCTTGTCAGCCAGGTGATAGCCTATCTCGGTAATAACGGTCACTTTTTTGTGGGAGGTTAGACAATTTCTTTCAGGACGGCCAGCTATTCGCATTATTAACAACCTCCAACTTAAAATAGTCGAATTCAATACGTTCATATTCCCAACTGGAGTAACGATCATAGAAATCAACGGTAATCCACTCTTGCCAATGACGGCCATCAACCCACTAAAGAGAATCTGTCCAGGCTGCAAAATCAACGGTATCCATTCCAAATTTTCGACTTATTCTATTACATGGTCTGTATGTGTACAATACAAACATACAAACATTCATGCGGTAGTAGGGGAAAAATGCACTTTTCATTTCTTGACATTGACCTAATCCAACCTTGTTCACAAACATGAGGCCTCAAATGAAGAGAGTCAAACAACTTTCGCATTTCACCCAAACTAACTCCGGGCAAAACAGCACGTTTCCTTTGAACTGTGGCTAAATTACGAGGTGCGTAGTGTTATCGCTATTACCTGGTTCAGTTCCCGGTATGAGTAAGTAAAAAGAGAATCGTGTGAAGTTCTAAGTCCTACGAAACGCCCAAGAATACCCAGTATATCCTTGTTGGGCACGGAGCGCTATCCAGAGCGGTTTCCTTGTCTGCGTCGCCGCGTCCGTTTCCCTGTCTGTTACCGGCTTCGATGTTATCGAAAGAATCGCCAGGAGAGGCAAGGTCGAGCTCTCGGCAAAACATGGGCAAGGTAATAGTGTTTCCAGCAAAATATATTGAAAAATGAGCTCGGAACAAAAATCTAAGAAGGGAGGGGAGGAGTGGTAGACTGCACGAAGAAGGACAGTCTCGACGAGGACTTGATATGACTTTTCTGAGTAGTGATTCTACGCAGAGTTCGGCTCGTGATAGTTAAAATCGTCGAAGATGGCAACGCCGTGGTAGAACCAGATGCCTGAAAGTGTGAGGCCGGATTGCATGAGAACAACAGCTGTTGAAGTATCTCACGCTAGGGCAAGGATTTAGTAAAGCTTCGCTAATCTATGCGAAAGGAGGATATGGCAGGCAAGCGAATTAATGATAAAAGCGAAAGAAACGGCAGAGTCTTGAAACGGGGCCTCATGTGGAGTAGGTAATTGTAGACGCTTGTGATGACGGCTAAGAAACAGGACTCTGTATGAGAAAAGTGAGGCCTCGGATACGAGTAAGCTTGCAGGAACGAAGCAAGTAGCAGACATCGCTCATGAAGAAATTCGAGACGTAACCTCGGTGGGCTGGTACCACACGAGCACGCTAGGACGCGGGTGGAATCACGACACATTAACGAGTTGGCCCTCCTTTGCAGTAGTTGGGGAGGGGTGGCAGCCACAAGAAAAAAAAACACGAAATCCCTGAGTAGCAGCGCGTCAGCCAGGATGATCTTCTTCTTTTCCCTAGCGTTAATCTCGCGCAGTAGCAGGGTCCGCTGCCTTTGTGAATCATCGCCACTTTTCTCTGTCCAAGGCATCTTCTACCGAGGCCAAGACCTTACTTAAGTCCTTTTCGATAACGTCCCTCCACCTCCTTTCTGAAGCTACTCGCGGTCGTCTCCCTTGCAATTCGAAGCCCATCGCTGTTCTTATCGGATGATCCTGTGACCTCTTAGCACATGAGCATCGCAGACCCTGTTCCCGTACTTTCAGCGGACAGGAGCAGTCTGCCTGACCGCTCCGATATCCTCGTTCCTAACATTGTCTAGCCGGTCCAGCCGCAGACCCATTTCCATTCTCATTTCGGCAGAGTGAAGCTGCCTTTCGTGATTCTTGTTCAGGACCCAGCACTCACTGCCGTAGAGCATCGCAGGCCTTACCACTGCCCTATACACTTTTCCTTTAAGCGTTCTGGAGCACTCCGATCGAAGAGATTCTAGTGGACTCCCTCCATTTCATCCATGCCGCGTTGATCCTTGCCTTTACTGTCTGGTTCACACTACCATCGGCGGCTAGTCGCTTCCGAGGTAGCGGAAGTCCTCCAGTCGTTCGATGGTCTCACCATGGCCGTTTACGAGCGGTTCTAGATGCTCTTCAAAGCTCAGGAATTTGGTCTTCTTGACTAAAGCCAGAGCCCACCTTTTCCAAGAAGTTTCTGTCATTTCTGCACCTTGGTTTGAAGTTCCTCTCTGCTATCCACACCGGTAGAAATAAGGTACTCCTGTTGGATCAGGACGTTCAGAACTTCCTGGCAGAGAAGGCATTGCAAATCAGATAATATGCAAAAAGGAAATGCCACACTACACTTCATAGACCCTGCTTATGCCACAACCGCAGCATACCGTTGGCCTTAAAGTTGGAATCTGCTTTATGCTTGGTAAAGGTTGAGGAGCGTCGATCTATGCATAGAGCTGCAGTTGATATCAGAATTCCTCTTTGATATTTGTATTTTTCAAACTAACCAAACTCATGCAATATGTATAAATGTGCATTATATTTATCAAGTAATGCCTTAGACATACCCTCTATATTTAAATATATTCCTATCAAGGAAAGTGAGGAGGCTTGAAGGCTTCAAAAAACTCCCAAAATATCGCAAAAATTTCCAAAGAATCCAACAGACCGAATATTGTTTCCAGAATTTTTTTAGGAAATGCTCAAGCTGATCAATTTTAGATGATAGCCAGTGCCAACTGGAAGCCAGGCTATACAGCGGCAATGAAGTGGTTCGAGTATGTGCCGGGAAAGAAGTAATCAAAGGACGACAAGGATTCCCTCTAAGGGTCTCATCCAAGGATGTGACCGAAAAACAGATGAACGCTTTGTGCGCGAATGCGGTCTACATGGAGATCTGTATAACGATCATGAATTCAAACTTCAAGAGTTTGCGATGTCCTCGACTGCATGAAATCAGACCTTGCCAACCAGGTATAGGTGGTAACTGACACCAATAGTCCTCTTTGACAACGCAATTTCTTCCAGGACAACCGGCGATAAAAATTGTTGATAACATCCAGTTCCAAGAATTGGTAATTACGGACACAATTATCTTCCCTCAGACCGAACTTATCTTCGAAATCACAGAAAATCCAAATCTACCTATAACAGTCGTCAATAAGCTGAAACATCAGTGCGAACGCTGCCAGATAACAGCCGACTTAGGTACTCCATTTTCAAGCTCAAACTGATCTACGGGAAATGATCTAGTGCTAAATTTAGCAAATACTCAGAAAATCTCTGATTTTTAGACTGTGGCCTGCAAGGCCGCTACACAAGCCAACAACTGATCGCTGCTTGTGCGGGAAAGAAAATCATCCGCCCAGGTGAGGGGCGCATGATGGTGTTCGGATCGGCCGGGGTTACTGAACGACAAATGAATGCAATTTGCTCGCAAGCCATCTACATGGAAGTCTGTATTGATGTTATCAAATCGCAGTACACAGCACTGCGATGCCCGTATCTCAGAGAGTTGAAGCCTTGTCATCCAGGTAATGTCCTGCAGGTCAATATCGGTTACTTTTGGAAGGCTCCAGTTTTTTTTTTCAGGACGGCCAGCTATTCGCATTATTAACAACCTCCTACTCAAAATACTCGAATTCAATACGTTCATATTCCCAACTGGAGAACTGATCATAGAAATCACCGGTAATCCGCTATTGCCAAATGCGGCCGTCAATCCACTCAAGAAACTCTGCCCAGGCTGCAAAATCGACGGTATCCGTTTCAATTAGAGTAGCCATTTGGTTGTTCCTAGCTATAAAAAATAACGCAAACCAGCAAAAGAGCCTAACCTAAGTGTCCTAGAAATCAGGTTATAGCACATGCTAGACCGAATATTGTTTCCAAAATTTTTTACGAAATGCTCAAGCTGATCAATTTTAGATGATAGCCAGTGCCAACTGAAAGCCTGGCTATACAGCGGCAAACAAATAGCTCAACTATGTGCTGGGAAAGAAGTGAATCAAAGGACGACAAGGGTTCCCTCTAGTGGTTTCATCCAAGGATGTGACCGAAAAAGAGATGAACGCCTTGTGCGCGAATGCGGTTTACATGGAAATCTGTATATCCATTATGGATTCAAATTTCAAGAGTTTACGTTGCCCGCGGCTAAAAGAAATTAGACCCTGCCAGCCAGGTACTGGTATTAATTGTTCGTTTACCCAAACACATCAAATCCAATTCCTTTCAGGACAACCAGCTCTAGTCATTGAAGACAACTTACTGTTCCAAGAACTGGTGATTATGGACACTATTATCTTCCCTGAAAACGATCTTATCTTCCAAATCACAGGAAATCCAAATCTACCTATAACAGTCATAAATAAGCTGAAACATAAGTGCGAACATTGCCTGATAACAGCAAACTTAGGTACTCCATTTTCAAGCTCGAACTGATCTACGGGAAATGATCTAGTGCTAAATTTAGCAACTTCTCAGAAAATCTCTGATTTTTAGACTGTGGCCTGCAAGGCCGCTACACAAGTCAACAACTGATCGCTGCTTGTGCGGGAAAGAAAATCATCCGCCCATCTGAAGGACACATCATCCAGTTCCATTCATCCCAGGTTACTGAAGCACAAATGAATGCGATTTGCTCGCAAGCCATCTTCATGGAGGTCTGTATCGATATCTTCAAGTCGCAGTACAAAGCATTCCGATGCCCGTATCTGAAGGAGTTGAAGTCTTGTCAACCAGGTAGTGCTGTGACTGGGAATAGCAGTCACTTTGGGGAAGTTTTGAACAATTTTTTCAGGACGGCCAGCTATTCGCATTGTTGACAATCTCCTACTTCAAGTACTCGAAATTCGCACGCCATTCATATTCCTACCAAGTCCATTTATCATAGAAATCACCGGTAATCCGCTACTGTCAAGTACGGCTCTCACTCCACTCAAGCAACTCTGCCCAGGCTGCAAAATCGACGGTATCCGTTTGAAATGAGCGTTTTATTTAGTTTTTCGTAGATATACAATGCAGAGAAACATTTATACATTAGCGAGCAGAGGTGTGCGATTTTCATTTTTTGGCAATAACTCATCCTAACTTTCTCCAAAAAGGGTGGGGTCTAAAAAGTCGAACCGTTCTCAGCTTCCCTCCAAAACGATACAAACTGCCAGCGCACAACAGGTTTCTTCGGCCGAATGACGAATTGTGTTGCGTTAGTCCTATTCGAATTGATATCCGCTATGACCTTGGAAAAGGATCATGAAACTCTAACACTCACGAAACGCTTGAGAGCCCTTAGCGCAATAATTTGACCTCAAATAGTCCCAGTGGTCCCGAAATGACCGCAAACGTCTGCGCAGCCAATTACGTACTCTTCACAACTGAAGTGGGTGGCCACACCGAGGCTCAGTGGAACCGCCCACTTCGAAGGCGTTAGACCCCCTTCCAATGCCTTTCAAAGGTGTGTTTTCAAACCAGCGACATTTCCTATGTACTTGACTAGGGCTAGTGCATGCTTCCACCCCTTAGGATTAAGTGGCTGAACCCTGCTTGGACTGTTGCTTTAGGCAGGCGTCAGACTTTGCGAACCAAGGAATTAGCTCCTAGAAAATCGCTGATTTCGCAAAATTTGAAATTGGTCTTACCATTAGCATATCTTTAGTAGGTATAAAGCGCTATAGAAGCCGACTTGCTTGAGAGTTTTCCGTCACCCTGTTTGTTAAAAGCTACCTCAAGAATCGTCTTAAGAGGCTCTAAGCAGAGGATGAGCAATTTATGCTGCAAAAGGGACAAAAATCGCTCACAGGTAGACAGCAGCTCATTGGATCAGGTGGAGACCCATCCGCACTGGGCGAGAAGTTTTCCAAATGGGCGATGTCCGCAGAAGTTTATAAATCAACCTCAAAATAGCCTACACAGCGAAATAAGTTTTTGAAACTAGGGACTGCCAAGGGATCTCAAATATTACTGATGTGTGCGATGACCCAACTGCAATCAGAACAGCATGTCTTCAAGGTCCCATTTTGCGATTGGAGCGAGGTTCACGCTATATGAAAGAAGGGACGACAGGCTACCACACTGAAAAAAAAAACGAAAGAGACTGCAGAAGAGAACCTAACCCTAATAGGTATTCTTGTAGTAATTCTAATTTTAGATATCGCGCGACGGTGAAGAAATACTAGGTCCCGCGATGAGGGAGTCTACGGCGGATGCGAGGCAGCAGTAGAATGAGTGAGACGCAGACATTGCCCATGAAGCAGATCCCGAGTCGTACTCCCGGCGAGCTTCGGAACTACAGCAACTCTGGGCGTTAAGCGTCCGTAGGGCGTTCGTTACAACTACTTTGGGCCTTTTATTAGTAACTAATTCTTCCACCCACCAGAACGAGGAACGTGCCTGAAGACGCGTCACCCCTTTTACAGAAATCCACATTTGGGTTGTAAGACGATCCAGAAACCGATAAAAGGTACGGGTTCATAGAGAGCGATACAGATGAAATTGAGTGCTAATGACGCAGAAGAGTATGCACTGGAAAATCTGTGAATATAGTTTCGAGACATCCCAGAAACAGGAAAAATGAGTGAACACGAGCACTTTATCCACATTTTCCTGATGACATTCCCAACTGGAGAACTGATCATAGCAATCATCGGTATCCGCTCTTGTCAACGAAAACCACCAAACCACTCAAGGAACTCTGCCCAGGCTGCAAAATCGACGGTATCCGTTTCAATTAGAGTAGCCATTTAGTTGTTCCTAGCTAATAAAAAATACGCAAACCAGCAAAAGAGCCTAACCTAAGTGTCCTAGAAATCAGGTTGTAGCACATGCTAGACCGAATATTGTTTCCAAAATTTTTTACGAAATGCTCAAGCTGATCAATTTTAGATGATAGCCAGTGCCAACTGAAAGCCTGGCTATACAGCGGCAAACAAATAGCTCAACTATGTGCTGGGAAAGAAGTAATCAAAGGACGACAAGGGTTCCCTCTAAGATGAGTTTCATCAATCGGATGAATGATCCGAAAAAGAGATGAAACGCCTTATCGTGCGCCCGAAATGCCGCGTTTGACATGGCAAACTGCTATATCCAATATGATTCATTTCAAGAGTTTACGATCTGGCCGCTGGGCTAAAAATGAAATTAAAGACCCCCCCGCCCCCCCCTACGCCATGCCAGGCCCGTAACTGGTATTTGGATTTGTCGTTACCAACAGCATTCAACATTCCAATTTCCTTATCAGGAAAACCACTCGTGGTCATTGAAGGACAAAATGTACGTGTTCGATAAGAACTGTTTGGTGGATTATGCCGCACACATTATCTTCCCTAGAAAACGCTCTTTATCTGTCCAATCACTAGGAAATTCAAATTCATACGTATAACAGGTCTAAATATAAGCTGCGAAACATTAATGCCTAGCCGAACTAATTGCCTTGATAACAGCAATACTTAGGTACTCCATTATTCAAGCTCATAAAACTGCCATCTACGGGCCAAATGATTAGGGCTAAATTTGCAACTCTCAGAATAATCGTGCTGATTTTGTTAGGACTGTTGGCGCTGCATAGGCCGACTTTCACAGAGTCAACAAACTGATCGCTGTTGTTGCTGAGGATATATGAAAAATCATTTCGCTCCATACTGCCAGGGGGAAATCATGCACAGCTGTCCATTCATCCATGAGTTGATCTGAAAGCCACAATATGAATGCGCCATTTGGCGCGCAAGCCATCTCTATGCCGAAGCCCGTCTGCTATCTGCAGATCTCCAGTTGTCAGCAGTACGAAAGCATTCGTAGCCGTATCTGAAGGCAAGTCTTGATAAGCCTTGTCATGCAGGTAATGCATCCTGGCAGGTCAATAGTCGGTTAGGTTTTAGGAGGCTCCAGTTTTTTTTTTATATTTCAGGACGCGGCCAGCCTATTACGCATTAATTAACAACCTTACCTACTTTCCAATACTCAGAACTCAATAACGTTATATGTCCCAATGGAGAACTTGATCCATAAGAAATTCACGGTAATCGCTGATTGCAATGCGGCGTCAATCAGGCTACAAGAACTTGGCCTAGGCTGCAACCATACAACACGGCTATCAGTTTAAAATCAACAGCAGCGCTATATTTATTCGGCAAAGATGGTCGCCTAAAGAAATGACTTCTACGCCTCTTGCGATCCGATACCAGTCAAGCCGTTACTATCGCACCACCACTGGCACACTGGCGCAACGTATGATGGAGCGCCTAACTAAATTCCGCGAGGCACAGGGCATCAGCGTAGCACTCAACCTACCTATAGTGCACCGGCCGCTGAATTTACCTTCAGCGCGCGGCAGTTCCTGTTGCAGTGATACATACAACATACTTTTCAGTGAGAACTTTAGAGCTAAAACACTATGAAGTATTACGAACACAACTGCGGACAAATATTATAACATAGCTGTAATTCGTGTTAATCGGCCGCTTCCACTCTGGCGTTCACTCGATTAAGTCACTGTCTCTTCCACTAGGTGGCTTACGTGAATACAGCACCGCTGAGCACGTACGATGCTGTGCGGCAGATGTCTTACAGTATCCATACGACCGACATGCCACTAGTCGTAACCGGCGTGTAAGAATTCGCCTCTCACAGCGGAGCACAGAATGTGCGCCCACGGCGCCGGCCTTCGAAAGGCAGGCGTTAGCTGCGCAACTTTCGGGCTCTGGGTAGAAGTATCCCTTTGCTGTCTTGAGACTTAGCTTCCTTAATCTGCGCCGTGCAACAGCCAGCTCCCACGGCGCAAACAGCCTTCCTAGAAAGGCCCACGCGACGTTAGCGGCATCCGCTGGGCCAAAGAATGTGCAACGACTGGATGCGGCTTCGAAAGTCGGGCGGCGGTATTGTGACAATTGTTCGCCGCGACACGCCATAACTGCCTTCGAAGCTGCGTGAGTGGGCCGTCGCGCAGGTGCAACCAGCGGCAACGGCTCTGCAATCGACACAAGAAGCCTGCCCATATTAATACGACGGCTCACAAAAGATTTCTCAGATGACATATCGTCTCACTTTTTATACCCATCTTCTGAATCCCAGCAAGTCCACAAGTATCCGCAAACCAATAGATCTTAGCATTATGACAGTCACATTAAGTGGAACAGGCAGAACACGACTTTCTGGCCTCGCTTGTAGCGAGATCTGAAATTTAGGCATTTGCTCAGCACATGCCGATTAACCGTCTCACGTGTGAGTCTTTCCACATTTAGCACATCCATATCCAGAAAGCACCGTGCAGTCAAGCGAATATTGACTGGATCAGATCCATAATTGCCCTTGATGCATAATTATCTCAGGTTCCCGGGTGCTTACGAGCTTGAACTTCGATCGCGTGACTAAATATTCACTTTGAGTCAACGATGGCGTGGAACTTCTAACTTGCACATGCCCAGCACTCGAAATCCTGATGAGATGCATACTACCATGTAATCATCAACCACTAAGTTGGGTCTCAGAGACACGTAAGACTTTCCTTCAGTGGTTACCTGGTCATAACAACGGAATAACGGGGTTCACATGTGCAGAAACGTTTCCAGCGCAATTTCATGGAGGACGGGAGAAACTAGCCCGAGTTTGGGAAGCTTCTAGATAAATGCATGCTATGAAGCGCTGATCGGACAGACATGAAATCCTTACACGGCATAAAAACGAGAAGTTTTGCAAGGTGCGCAAAAAAATGGGGTCAAAAAATGTAATCTAGTGTTGCGAGGGGTACTTTAGAGAATGGCTCTGCGCACTCGGCAAGTGATGGGGTCAAACTAAACGGAACCAACAACTGACAACGAACTTCAAGTTATTACGAATGCGGTTCACAAGCGTAACCCTAGCCGTGGATCGGTGTGTCATCCTCATCGAACTAGGAAAACCGTCCTGCCGTCAGCCCCAACAGCTGATTCCAGATGTGACTGTCGTTTTGCGCGTAAGCACGGGGCTGACAGTATTGGGCTCATTTGACTGTATAGTCTAGTGGTCGGTATTTCCACGGTATTCTAGCAAATTTATTCATCGAAAGACGATCTAAATAAACTCATGCTTGTGACTCGAGTCTGAATCGATCTTTGCCGACTAGCACAATGTTATTTGTATAGAAAAGAGTTCATCAAGATGCTACTGAGATTTGCACGATGCACCTCTTCTTGTTTTTGGTGGTGTATTTCGAGACTACCGACAGCATTTGCCCTACAAAATTGTCAGAAGATTGGATTTCCTAGCAAGGCGACGCTGTCGACATGGATCGAAACTTGCGCACGTTTGAAATGCAGCAAATCGATACGATTCGCTGGACATCATTCCGGGCCAATAGATTAGCTTTCTATGCAGAGTTTGTTCAATAGCATACACTGAGGTTGATGGAACATACAAACAAATCAGTTTGACTGGATCGTCGAACGGAGTTCTGGGAGGTACGACGACATTCCTAAGGATGTCATTGAGCGGAAGTCGAACTCATAGCGCTCTTTTTCTATGAGATGGCGGACATAATAAGTAAATTCTAACAATTGTCTGGTGGGATATAGTCAAACTTGGCTAGGATCCAAACAGGTTGGATTTACTCGGTTGAAATGGACCAGAACTACTAACGATTAGTCACAGCAATTCTCACCCACCCTTTACATTGTGAGCGATATTCCTCATGAAACATTTACAGTCATTATTGCAGGAGAGAACCAATGCAAACTGGAAGCCAGGTTCTACAGTGGCAATGAAGTAGCACTGTCTGCGCCGGTAAACAGATAATCAAAGGACAAAAAGGATTCCCTCTAGTGGTTTCATCCAAGGATGTGACCGAAAAGCAGATGAATGCCTTGTGCGCGAATGCGGTCTACATGGAGATCTGTATTACCATTATGAATTCAAACTTCACGAGTTTGCGTTGTCCTCATTTGAAAGAAATCAGGCCGTGCCAACCAGGTATGTCACTAGCTGCTCGATTCATGAATGCAATCCTATTCTAACTTTCAACTCCTTTCAGGACGACCGGCGATAAAAATTGTTGATAACATCCAGTTCCAAGAATTGGTAATTATGGACACAATTATCTTCCCTCAGACCGAACTTATCTTCGAAATCACAGAAAATCCAAATCTACCTATACCAGTCGTCAATAAGCTGAAACATGAGTGCGAACGTTGCAATATAACAGCCAACTTAGGTACCCTTTTTGAGCTTAAACTGATTTACGAGAAATGAGCTGGGCTGAATTTGGCGAATTCTCAGAAGATTATTGGTTTTTAGACTGTGGCCTGCAAGGCAGCACGTACACAAATCAACAACTGGTCGCTGCTTGTGCGGGAAAGAAAATCATCCGCCCAGCGGAGGGGCACAAGATCCAATTCACTTCGCCCAAGGTTACTCAATCACAAATGAATGCGATTTGCTCGCAAGCCATCTTCATGGAGGTCTGTATCGATATCATGAATTCGCAGTACACAGCATTACAATGCCCGTATCTGATGGAGTTGAAGTCTTGTCAGCCAGGTAATGGCCCAAATGGACAATACCGATCATCCTTGGAACGCTTCAGACGGTTTTTTTTTCAGGACGGCCAGCTATTCGCATTGTTAACAACTTCGAATTTGAAACGCTTATTATTCCTTGGCAATTCATATTCCCAGTTGGAGAATTGATCATCGAAATCAGCGATAACCCACGGCTGCCAAATACTATCATCGATAAGCTCAAAATACTCTGTCCTGGTTGCAAAATCACTGCTAATCTCGGTAATTCTTCATACTCAACGCTTTTTGTCGCCTAAATTACAGTGCATTGCGTTCCACTGTTTCTCCAAGTCCTACTCCATACTTACCCAGTAGCACCATAATCCACAGACAAATCCCTCGATAAGCCTTTCCTGCATGGCGGACTTAAAGATGCTACATATCCTTCTATCTCAGCTGCAATTTTCTCTTAGGAAACCTTGACGCTCAAAGCATGCTGCCACTCTACCCTGCCTCTGCCAGCAGCCCAAGCCGCTATAAGTCCGCATTCTGTAAGAAACATGGATAATCTAGTGAAACTATCAATTTGTACGCCACCAAGACTGTGGAGATACCGGAGTCACCGAAACGCTGTTCCAGTGGTTTAAGGAGGGGAGCGCTGTAGTACTCTCAAGCGTGGAGGTGGTCATGCTTCCTGCCCACAGTGACTTCTAATATCGGGTACTCGACCGGAGGCCCGTCGCGCGGCAGAAGGCAAAGTCAGCGGACGAATCGCAGCGTGTGTGTGCCCTGTAGGACGGACAATGCCACCCTCCCCTTCAAAAAGCGAGAAAGTGTCGGATGCAGACCGTGCACTACAAGTGACGGCGGCCTTCACAAAATGTTGATGTTTTCTCCAATGAAATGGTTAGCCTGTTGCAGTGGTATTCTATCGATTGCCACTAATTACAACTATCATTCACCAGATCCCATCACTATGAACAACTTCTGACCAGGTTCACTCTGAGGCCGTCGTCAGTTGTGGTGCTTGCTCTGCACCCGACTCTTTCTCGCTTTTCGAAGGGGAGGTTACATTCTATTTGACTTGACGCGAGTTCACTACAGTACGCGCTGCGAATCGTCCGCTGACTCTGACCTTCTTGCCGCGCGACGGGCCTTCTGTCCGGTACCTCCTAATACCTATGAAGCAACGTGCTCTGAGGTCTTTGAAATTTTAAGGCGTGTTTCGTTTGTGAGCCCCATCATTAGCCTAATCGAAACTGCGAGTCATTGGCCTAAGTGACCGATACCACTAGTCCACGGAAATTTATCGTGAATTACAGACTGTTCATTTAACTAGGTTTCCTTTCAAAAAACGCTATGACGTTGAAGGCCTTCCCTGGTTAAACAGACGAGGGCACCATGTGCACCGCTTACCTAACTCGGTCCACAGAGAGTAACGGCGTGTAGCGTCAATAAACCTTTAGTATAAACCATGGACTTGCCATCTCGTACTCTATGAACTCTATACATATCACTATACACTTGACGCGACCACTGCCCAATACCACAGCGCTTAAAGTGACAGAATGTGGCTGATAACTGACAAACCAATGACCAAAATTTCAATGTCAATATAGTCAACATAACAATCTATTAATTACAGGTTGCGGTCTCCAGAAGCGAACCTATTCCGACAATGAACTTGTTGACGCGTGCGCAGGAAAGTCGATCATAAAGCCAGCGCAAGGATACATTTTGACACTACACAGCCATTCCGTGACCGAAGCGCAGCTGAACGCACTGTGCTCAAAAGCTGTCTACATGGAAATTTGCATCACCATTTATCATTCGCAATACACACAACTACGCTGCCCATATCTGCGTGAACTCAGACCGTGCCTCCCCGGTAGGTCGCCCACAAACTTCACTCCTTCGCAGAAAAGATTTTCCTGTTCAGGACAACCAGCCATCAATGTCACCAGCAATAGCAGATTCCAGAATTTGCTCATTCCACCAGTACAATCTATCCCGAGGGCAGTCTCATTATTGAAGTCATTGAGAACCCAATGATTCCACTTACTGAAATCAAATCACTCAAAAATTGGTGCAAACAGTGTATCATTCTTCCAGATCGTCCACAAGGTAGGAAAAGCCGCGATTGTGCTACGTGGTGTGCTACATTTGATGAACATCTCGACATTACTCCTTTAGGTTTAAAGAAATGTGTATTGGAAGAACGTGGATACAATGGTACGGAGTTGGTTAGCACCTGTGCCGGTAAAGAGCACAATCAGGCGCGCACGAAAGGTTTGCCTGTATACGCTAAGATCCTCGGAGTAACTGAGAAGCAGATGAACGATTTGTGCTCGAACGCCGTTTATATGGAGATCTCGCATATCGATTCGCCTCAGAATACACGAGACTACGCTGCCCTCGTCTACGAGAACTTCGGCCACATGTTCCCAGGTACACTTCTTAACAAATGCTCCTTTTCATGAAGACCATCATCTGGAAACGAATTAGTTCAGGACGACCAACTATCCAGATTAAACTAACTGAAGTTCAGAGAGGTTCTCTATCCTGTCACAGTGATCTACCCTCCCACGAGCTGATTACGAATTACGGAAACCCCGTCCTGGACATAACGATCATCACATGGCTCAAGAAGAAGTGTGAACGCTGGCCTGGTGACGGCCAATCTCGGTCAGTCAAACGAAAGCCTAAAGAAAACACGATGAAACGCCATATTTCCATTCTGGTTTTCAGGATGTTATCTGCAGAAGCAACATACAGTAATAAGGAACTGGTCGGTGCGTTGTGCAGGAAAGAAGAATCATTCGTCAGCTCAGGGGTACATAATAAAGCTCTACTCATCATCACACCATGAACAAGAGATGATGCACTCTGTTCGCAAAGCCGTATCATGGAAATCTGTATCTACAATCACAATCGCAATACGAGGACTTTACGCTGCCCTATTTGAAGGAACTGAGACCTTGCCTACCAGGGGTCATTAAGTAGATAACTAGTCAAACGTTTCTTCAAACACTTTTTTCAGGAGGAACAGCTATACGAATTGTCGACACTCCTACTGGAGACGCTTATTATTCCTTGGCAATTTATCTACCCGAAGGAGATAAGATCCTTGAAATCCGCAACAATCCACGACTTTCTATTACAACTCATCGAAAAACTCAAGATACTTTGCCAGGTTGCCTAATCACGCAAATCTAGGTAACTATTTCACATCTTCTTATCACTTTAGTCTAATCCTTCATTGCACTATAGTCCTCAATCATTCTTGAGGTGGCACTCCAAAACCCACACATTTGAAGAAGAGTTACGGTCTAATTGGGCTTTCCTCCTCTTCTCTGCCGCGGAAGGCAGAGGCAGACAGGTAGACGACGACCGCAGTTTCAGCTTCGAACGCTACCAGCACAAGAACCACGGGGGAAGAAGGAACCACGAATGTAGGGTTGAGTCACATGACGAGGCTTTAACGTCCCTAATAAGCATTTATCGTGCATGAGCGCAGGTTGCTGTGTGAGTGATCTTTAGCGGGGATGTTAAGTGGATAGGCAGTGCCACTACTTAAGGAAGGATTGCAGCGAAAGAACGAAGGTCAAAGAAGGGGAAATCGCCTAGTGGGGAGAGCGGCTGAACCTCTTGAGGGTGTCGGACAGACACGCATCGCATTCGAAGATTTGACCTCTGAGATCTAACGCATGGCTCAAAGTTTGGGGAGTTTCGGCTCGGTCCGCCACCGATCGCTGATCACGCGTCGCCGTAGTACAATAGCTGCGAGTGATTAGATAGCTGGAGAGCGTAAGGGTTGAAGAGGCGAAAGCGTATGACGAGTCCCATCAGTGCTCGAAACTCAACGACATGAGGAGGGGTCCATTTCTCGCGTCTGGTGCCGTTTTTTTCGTGATTTCGCTTTCTTTCTGGTACTACTTCACCCCTCTCTACCTCAAATTTAGACTGGGTTGGCTTTTCATCGTGAGTACGTTTCTTAATGGGCAGGTGCGCTGATAAATGAAACCCATTTGACGAGACGGGGTCCATTCTAATATAAATCTGTTTCAGAAAAAGCCGACGGTTTCATCCTCCATCCGTCTGATGCAATGCTTTTCGCTGTTGTTGACTTGAACTGAAGCTCCCCTGTAAGCTACTTAGGTTGGAAAGAAAGTCTTAACACTCGATTCGCGCTCTTTCTGGCATTTCTCCCGATGCTCTGGAATCTTCCATGGTGGTATCAGGTAGAAATGGACCGTGCTACGTACGTGATCAAAATCAGCTTTCCCCCATAAGTGTGGCGTTTTGCAAATGGCAAACCAAATCAACTTTTCCCCGCCAGAAACTCCGACGCATCATTCTGTAAGATCTCCGCCTAGAGAGATCTGCCCACGCAGAGTGGTCAAGGATCAGTGCCCGGGGATGGCGCCCGGGCGACGTTCTCTCCGCATGGCGGTTTCGGCTTGGTTAACGCTCCGATCAGCGCAGACTTTGATCTTTCTGACGCAACACAGCGACTACTCGCCCATTTTGAACGTTTGACGTATTTCACGGTTATGGATTCTGTCTGGCAGATTGGCGAGTACAAGGGCTTCACCATGCTAGCTGGCTCGAAAGATTGGCCAGTAAGAGCTTCGCCGAATATACCTGCTTCACGACAACGCGCAACGTCGCGGGTGTTCGTCTCCGCAAGGCCACACGAAAGACTCTGCAGCAGGCAGGACCGCGGCTGCCCGTACTAGCCCAATTCGTCCAAACCTCATCATACCCTCTTCAACCTTCCCTGCTCGCTGTTGCTCATACCTGGAGAACAGGAAGCTCGAACGAACGTAAACCCGAGCGCACCATCCCGACACCCAGAAGGTTGTTTGGCCAAAAAATCTCCTATATTCTAGTTTCTGCCGTGTCACCCAAATGCCGCGAAGGTTTGGCGTAGTGTTTGCGTTGTATCGTAATGGTCAAATCATGTTATGGATCCATTGGAATAAAATTCAAAGAATAAAAACATAAATTCAAAAATTGAGCTACAAGTGTTAAGGAACTTTCCTTCCACCTAATACCAAACTTCAACGCCTTTGTCACTGACGCTAGAATTTGCAGGCTTGTTGGCGCTTCAGACCAGCGGCGGACTACTCCACCAATGAACTTGTTGGATGCACCTGTGCGCAGGGAAAGGAGATCATAAGCCAGCGCAAGGATACATTTTGATACTTAACAGCGATTCCGTGACCGAACATGCAGCTGAACGCACTGTGCTCAAGAGCTCGTCTACAGTGGAAATTTGCATCACCCATTTCTCACTCGCAATTCTTACAATTACGGCTGCCCATATCTGCGCTGAACTCAAACCGTGCATGCCGGTAGGTCGCCCACAAACTTCGTTCGTTCGCAGATTCACACAGATTTTCCTTTTCAGGAGTACCAGCCATCAATGTCACCAGCAACAGCAGATTCCAAAACTTGCTCATTCCATCCATACAATCTATCCGAAGGCAGTCTCATTATTGAAGCATTGAGAACCAATGATTCCACTTACTGAAATCAAATCACTGAAGAGATGGGTGCCACAGTGCAGAATCCTTCTGCGGGACATGCTAAACCAGTGAGCCTCGATTAACTTCCTAGAGACTTCTGATTGTTTCACTATTCACAACAATTCAAAAGATTTCAAAATGGGGCGATCTTTCATGAATAAGTCAGCGAACAAGCGGTTTTCAAAGCTTCTCATAGCTTTGTAAGCCTATGTCGGGTATTGAACTCAAGGTAACATAGCTCCGCATAAAAAGAATAAGTAGCGGACTAAATTAGGCTCTTCCACAGCTTAAGAACGTCTTATCCAGGTGGAGGCACAAACCTCAGCCACTTGGTGTATCACCTTTAGCAACATCTTGACCAGGAATACAGTTAGCGTTTACCAACAGACCCCTCGCTCCAAACTCTCAGTGTGATTTTGAAACTTCGAAAAATGAAAATAATGACCTTGATTCATAAGGTCAGCCTTCGAACCTGGAAACAAAGCAAAACTAACAGAACACTTCCTGAATAGCGTTTCTGCTCTGCTTTGTAAATGTTAACGCATCGAACTAAACCAACTTCTGATGACGATGGCCGCTCTGTGATGGATGATTCCTTGGAAGTTAGATCCAAGAGACAAACAATAGAGCTACTCGCCGATCCTAAGGGCCACGTATTGAAGTACATGCATGACAACTAGCATTTCAAAATATATACACAGTACATCCCTATCCACGACTGAACCGC
Source organism: Ostertagia ostertagi (assembly GCA_036418205.1). Classification (NCBI taxonomy): domain Eukaryota; kingdom Metazoa; phylum Nematoda; class Chromadorea; order Rhabditida; family Trichostrongylidae; genus Ostertagia; species Ostertagia ostertagi. The sequence goes on along the minus strand of MU868729.1, from coordinate 16,387 downwards.
AAGCTGACGCGAGCCCTCACCTAGTTTAGATTCATGAGATGAGAACGATAGGAAGCCTAAAAAAGATTCTGTACTCGGTAGATAGCGCTACATTAGTGATGATGAGTGGGAGTGGTGCCGGGTGAAAACTCAGTCGAATCGAGCCTAGACCAACCAAGCCGTTCTTCCCTTCGAGATCGGTCAATCGGTTTCAAACCTGTCTGTGAGAAGAAAAACATTGACTTGCACACCGGCCAGCCCCAGCAATCCATTGTTAATTCCCGAAGCATTCAAAATGCCTGTACGAAGTGGAATACATGGCGCATCCCAAAAAGCGACTAACTAACGTGAAAAGCTTCATCCTTTAGCTTTGTTGTTCACTAACAATTCTGTATAAAATTAGTTAACTCAGTGGAGGAGAGAATGTACAATCGGAGTGAGTGTGCTCAATGAATACATATTCTGTTTTCAGGTTTACGCCATTGTCAACTGGAGGCTCGTACCTATACTGACAATGAGGTGATCCAGATTTGTAGTGGAACGGAAGTCATTAAGCCTATACAAGGATTCCCACTGATTGTGTCGTCCACGGACGTAACTGAAAAGGCGATGAACGATTTGTGCTCGAATGCCGTTTACATGGAGATTTGCATATCGATAGTTAACTCAAACTACAGGAGATTACGTTGCCCACGTCTGCGAGAACTCCGATCATGTCTCCCAGGTGAATTTACTCACAATTAACCTAGCTAACTTCCCATGAAGATCATCGCTATAAAACAAATTCGTTTAGGACGACCAGCTATCCAAATTGTAAACAACTTCCAATTGGTAGAGTTCCTCATTCCCGTCAATGTGCGATTCCCTCAAACCGAGTTAATCTTTGAAATTACGGAAAACCCTGTCCTGGACATCACGATCATCACGTGGCTCAAGAAGAAGTGTGAACGCTGCCAAATCACAGCCAACTTCGGTAAGACACCTGAGAGATGATCAAGACGTGCAGCTGGCAATTCCTTCGTTTAATACATCTTTTCAGCATGTGATCTGCAGAAGCGAACATACAATAATAAAGAGCTGGTTGCTGCCTGTGCAGGAAAGAAGATCATCCGTCCAGCTGAGGGCTATATGCTGGTGCTCAGTTCGTCATCGACCACTGAAGCCGAGATGAATGCTCTTTGCTCGCAAGCCACATTCATGGAAATCTGTATCGACATCACCAACTCGCAATATAGAGCGTTCCGCTGCCCGTATCTGAAGGAGCTGAGACCTTGCCAACCAGGTCGAATTCTCGCTTCATTTCTCGCCAACATTCGAGCCAAGAATGACACCATGTACTAAGAAATTGATTTTCAGGTCGACCAGCGATACGAATTGTGGACAACTTGAAACTTGAGGTCCTTGAAATTTCTTGGCAGTTCACTTTCCCAGTTGGAGATCTGATTCTTGAAATCACTGGTAACCCGCTCGTGCCATACTTCATCATCGAAAAACTCAAGCGGCTTTGCCCTGCCTGCACGATAACGGCTAACCTAGGTAATTGCTTTACTTTACGATTTCCCTTTGCACTCTAATCAAAACGGATTTGCAGCAATCACGAAAGTAGTAATATAGTATGCAATGAAATATAGGGAATACTAATTATCAAATATTACCAAGAAAATATTCATCATCAGAGTAGGATGGCGTATGGGGTGTAGGAGCAACCTGCGCCGCTCATCACACCCTCGATCCGTGGGTCAAATCCTAGACTATGCGCCGTGCAAGCCATCCGAGCCTTCCATCCATTCACATCGGTAATATGGTATCAGACTAGCCAGAAAGAACGAGAATACTGTCGTTCACATTAGCTGGCCTTAACAATTAATTGTATAAGCTAAAACGCATTCAAGACACCACCACGATTACGAATTGGAAGAGAACGCGTGGCACAACCGAAACGACCGATGCTAAACTTGTATGTCTTATTAGCATCGTGATAGCCACAGAAAAAGCTAGTGCATATTTTGCCTCTATAGTTTCACAAGCAAGAAGATCCTTTCCACACTCCAGCACAGCTCACTATTTCGAAGAGTGATAAGGAAGTTCATGAATTAGTTTTGAAACTTATGCAGAATGTGGACGATCCTAACAGGATGTGGGTTGAGCTACCTCACGGTCCAAGCCCTCGCTCTCAGGGACACCTATGCAGCTATTTTACTCAAGTTTTGAAATAGCGTTCCAAGGTTCATTCTTTCGCAATTTCAACAAACATGGACCTCATCCGATAGCCACCACCTGAGTCCCGCAACACCAACCATTATCCCGAATGATTTTAGAACCTCGTATCGGGGAAGGAGACTTGTAGAAGAAATGACAACTATATCAGCTCAACTCATAGAAACTCATATCACTGCACAGCGTGGGGTCAAGGCTTCCGATTCTATATAATCCATGACTTCCTTTTATTCATAGAACAAGAACTCCTTCAGAAACTTCTTACGACAATATTTCGGGCTCAAGTTCCTGTTCATGAAGGCAGATGATACGATAAATCGTAGATTGGAGAAGGGGAAGTGGCCTTACGATACAATCTAGGTCTCCAAGGGAATGAAACCTGGTGCCATCGTGGGCGAAGGGCGCTCCCGTAGCAGCCTAGCCGAGCCTAACCGGTCTGCTTGTCCCTCAGCCCGTCCACCGACTGACTACCGCAAGTGTCGTTCTATCGTCGTCGGACACCAGCCGCTTTAGGAGAGACACAGAGCACAGCGTCCACGAAGTCCGCACTGATGTGACTCGCCCAAAATGGGAATCAACAGGAAAATAAGAGTCCCTTTTTGCTGATAAGTTCTAAGCAAATTCCCTTAATTTTTCTCCACTACTACACCTCTCAGTAAATCTGCTACTCTGATCCAAGGAGATAGCAGCTTATGGTTCCATTTTATTACATTTAGGCCATAAACCCAAAACTTTGCCGCATACTTCTCGAGCGTTTCATTCCACGTGCATACAAAATGTCTTATCAGAAAATGAAGCTCAGGGACTTTCTAAGAAAGATGTTTGGATAGTCACAGCATCAAGTGTTCCTTCATTTCTAGGATGCGACCTCCAGGAACGACACTATTCCGCCAACGAACTCGTTGACGCATGCGCAGGAAAGACGATTATAAAGCCAGCCCTTGGATACATCTTGCAACTTGACAGCCGTACCACCACCGAGTACCAAATGAATGCCCTGTGCTCACAAGCTATCTTCATGGAAATATGCATCACTATTTCTCACTCACAATACCGCCAGTTACGCTGTCCGAACCTGCGCGTGCTCAGGCCATGCCTACCCGGTGAGATTTTGAAGTATTTTTTTAGCGAATTCTCTGATAGATGTTCACGACAGCTAGATGAACAGATGAACATTTACAGGTATGCCTGCCATCATCGTCACGGATAACAACTTCTTCGAAACTCTACTCATACCGCCACAAACACTCTATCCTCAAGGAGATCTCATCGTCAGAGTCACAGGAAATCCACGACTGAACCAATGGACGTTCTTCTCTCTGAAAACATGGTGCAAACAGTGTGATATCGAGCTTCGCCCACCTACAACTAAACCAGGTACGGTCTGGTTTGGCTAAACGTTCCTACTAGGAGTTTCTCTGGTCTAAAGCAACATCCCAGGATCACCTAGGTACGGGATTACCTAGGCATATCTGGGCAATCGTGAATGCCTTTTTTGAAAGACACGGAAGCGAGGAAAAAGTTCGAATCATATCTTGTTATCTTAAAGGAGGAATTTACGGTACGATTGGAGGTCGAAGGGAAAGAACGCCTAGAAAAGAAACAGGCGGGCTCTTGCGAGACTATGCCGTTTCGCAGCGGAAACTACTCCCTGAGCGGCCTAGCAGTGTCGTACCCGCGCCGCTCTCACGTCTGCACGCCCTGCCCACTGGCAAACCCTCGCTGTCTGACTCTGAGCGTTTAGCAGAGAGAGCTTAAGCATTGAAGAGGGCCGCACCAGTGAGAGTCGCATCAATGCGGAATTCAACGGGAACAAAGAGGTCCCATTTCTCGGGTTGTGACCCATTTCTCGTGGTTTTCGTCCCAGCACCACTGACTCCTTCCTTCTTACTGAATTTCTAATGAGCAGTTTTCCATTGCTAAGTCCGCCTTACAGCCAAAGTCCTACTGTAGCGTATTCACCTTACAATAACAAGATTGCGCTCTTGAGGCGTCCTTATCACCGCGCCCACGCAAAAACAAACCTACTGAGCCATTCAACTGTTCAATCGCTACCTTTCGATGTAGTAAAAAGCAAGCTCACCTGGATTATTTCAGTACTTCGTCAATGCCAGCTACAAGCACGTCAATACAGCAGCAAAGAACTGGTTCGAGTTTGTGCCGGTGCGCAAGTCATCAAGCCATACGCTAGGATCCCTCTAATGGTGGTGTCAAGCGAAGTAACTGAAACAGAAATGAACGCAATGTTCGCTGAGGTTGTCTTCATGGAAATATGCATAGTGGTAGTGGACTCAAACTTCAGAGCACTGCGTTTCCCACGACTACAAGAAATTCGACCATGCCGTCCAGGTAAAAAGGACTCAATTTTTCCCGTAACGGATAGCAATCAAAAATGAACTCGTTCAGGACAACCAGCCATAAAGGTTGTGGGCAACATTCTCCTCGAAGAACTGTATATTCCTCTGGATGTACGCTACCCCCAGGGCGTACTCATATTTGAGATCAGTGAAAATCCACTTCTTTCAGTATACTCTTTATCCAGTTATCTCAAGACGAGTAGCTGCAACAAACTGGTCATAAACAGCCAACGTTAGGTTAGGTTTCTACATACGCTATTTCTATTAGTCGGAAGCAGTGGCATAAAGTACGACACTTTACACGCACATTATCCAGATCAAATCATCTCGAGCTAACCAAACCCCATTGCTCTTCTGATCATGTTTCATTGAGTGGGGCTTTCGTGGGGTGCCCCTCGGCGGGGGGCGTTGTTTTGGTTTTTTTTTGGGCGGGTGAGGTGGGTCTTTTTTTGTTTTGTTCTTTGTTATAACAGGGGGATCCATCGGGAGATGAAGTCACCGGCCTGTGATAGAGAAGTGAACGAACCTCGAGTATTCCCCAATTCAGAAGTCGTATTGGCATGCAAAGCGAAGCGTCGTGTTGTGGGGTCGACAGGGCGATTGGAGAGGGAGAAGGGTACGGTAGGGCCCACTTAGGATTTTGAGAAAAGAAAGGATAGTTTTGAGAGCGTAGGAGGAGGGTAGGGCCCGCTTAGGATTTGAGATTTTATGAAGGAATTGAATTTTTGAGGAGGAAATAATAATTGCAGGAATAACATGAGACTTCCAAAACTTTTATTCTTCATTGCACTTGAAAGCCTCCCTGGCCTCCCCTCACCCGTGCTAAATGTGATTTTTTTGGAGCGCTGTCGTTAACCCAGTTATTGCTCGAAGAGGTGGAATGGAATAAATTGAGTGGACCAGGTACGGAGATGAGTTTGGGGTCCTGATTGAGAGAGTGGTGGGAAAGGGAGAGAGGGATTTCAGAAAAACTTTCCTCCGCAAGTGCCTCACCCTGCCTGAACATCAGTTCACTTCGCGATTTTCGTTAAGCCACACAAGGATTTGAGTGTGCTTAGATTCCCAACGAATGAAGAATGCACGGCGGACTCCGAAGAGGGCTGCTCAACGTCGAGTGTCACATCCACTATTTTCCATAATCTCATAGCCTAATCCATCAGAGGAATAACTTTTGATATCCGAGCATTTTTTAGCCTGTGACCTGCAAAGCCACACATACACCAGCAACCAACTGATCGCTGCATGTGCCGGTAAACGAATCATTCGACCTGCGCCAGGCTACATTTTGGAACTCAGTTCTGCATCGACCACCGAGCAGCAAATGAATGCTCTGTGCTCAAATGCTGTGTTCATGGAGATTTGCATCGATATCACAAGGTCCCAATACAAATCGTTCCGCTGCCCGCACCTCAAGCAGCTGAGGTCCTGTATGCCAGGTAACTTTCCAGCCTTTGTGAAGTGGTGTAGAACAATTATCTAGAAAGACAGTTTCAGGTCGACCGGCGATAAGAATCGTTGACAATATTGAATTGTCAATACTCGAAATTTCACGATTTACATTCCCTGCCGGAGAAATGATTATCGAAATCCAAGAAAATCCACTTATTTCGATTACGATCATCACACAACTCAAGAGAATCTGTCCCTACTGCTTGATTAGCGCCAACCTCGGTAAGTCTATCCGAAGCCCTACTTTGTTCTTTACGTGCTATCAGAATCTTCTATGCAGTACCATGCCTGAAAAGTCGTTTTTAGGATCGGTGTGAATGAAGTCAGGGCTAGACGCATACTGCGCGAGTCGCTCGCAGCTGAATTTGCGAAATAAGAATCACCGCAAATTCTTCCGCGTGAGAATACTCGCGGCAGGGGATAAAATTAAGCGAGTGCACGTCTTTCCTCCGAAAGTCTTCATTACCATTCCTGATGAAAAGCTGCACACGTCTTCCCGCTCCAGGCGTTCTCCTTAGACGGGGTCCGATTTGCGCTTTGTCTACAAAGTAGTAATAGAGGGCACACAAGCCTGCTTTGAAGCAAAATCCCAGATGAGATCGTGTCCAGCAATTAATTCTGTGTGTAGGACAGAGTAGCGGGCGAGTGGCACAGTTACGCCGTTGTCGCGGCTTGAAATCCTTGAACAATGGGCCTAGGGCATTTACAAAGTGAGCGAGTGCGGCAAGTGTGAGCTAATGGACGAGTTACCTCGCGCACACTCGATGGCACGCTACCTGCTACTACGGCGTAGTGGCAATTCGGATACGCACGAGTTACTAGAGCCATCGAGCTAGCAAGTTCAGACATATCGTCCGGACACGCCCGTCCCTCATTTCAATGATAGCAGAGGAAAGTCCCAATTCGAAGGCTTCGTCGACGGTTTGCTTTGCTTCCTTTTTCATTTGCAGTCAACTCGGCATTCACAATTTTATTATCAACCGCTTCTACCCCACCAATTCGATTGTGGTTTTTGCCTTGAGGAATGTTCCATATTAAGCGCACGGAGCGGATCACTCATCCAGCTTCGTCTTCCTCAGTGGTGTATTCCCCCCTACTTTACCATCAAATAGGAATCCACCACCGTCGGTGCTCTTGCGTTTTCCAACAGAACACTGAAAAAGCACAAGTAGCCAGGCTGCTGAGGGTATTCTGTGTTTAATTCGCCTTCACTGCCACGTTTTTCGCAAACGTGATACCCATAAAGGCGTAATGCAGAAAACATCCGTGAAACCCAAACTAGCCGCGTAACTCCATCAGAAAGAGATCGCGCTCCCAACAGCTCTGCCGTCACCTTCAGAGCAAGGCTAATGGTTTGCAAAGTAGGAGTTCCTAAAGACCGGAATGTACACTTTTAACCTAGCTCTGAAAGAAGACTTAGTAACACTTCTGAAGGGAAAACAACCAGATCTTAGGCTACAACTGAGTAGTTGTTCGTTCAAAAGCTTATGCGCAAAATATTCGCCAAGTAAACGACGGACCAATTGCAGGATGCGGTCTAGCAAAACGAGACTACACGGACAACGAACTTATTGCTGCCTGTGCGGGAAAGAGAATCATCAAACCGGCCGAAGGATATCTCTAGTACTTGACAGTAAATCTGTGACCGAAGCACAAATCAACGCACTATGCTCGAGAGCTGTCTACATGAACATCTGTATTACTATTTCCCACTCGCAGTTCCAACAGATACGCTGTCCTTATCTGAAGTATCTGGTGCCATGTATGCCGAGTAAGTTTGTACGCTGATCGGAGCGCTCCTAATATTAAATTACAATTTTGTTAGACTTGATAATAAACGAGAATTTCAGATCGACCTGCCCTCCAAGTGACGTACAACAACCTTTTGACGAATATTGTGATGTCTGATTCGCTCCGAGTTTGCAAGAATTCGAAATCACTGGAGATTTTCGGCAATCCAAGACTTTCCCCGACTTCCCTTGCAAACCTCAAACGACTCTGTCCTAACTGCATTATTCACTAATGACCATTCTGCAGAACTGGTGACCTAATTTTGTTCCCCTCGATGGTAAATGTGTACGACTCTGTACTTATATTACGAATAAAGCATGAATATTCTACATTGTTATACTAAAGCATACCAGAAATTATCAAAAGAAGAAACCATTCTAAGGCAATTTCCTCAAGAAGGTGTGGAACACGAAGTGAAAAGCCTGCTCAGATCGCCCCGCGTCCAGCAAGACCGGTAACTCTCTTCACAGATTCAGTCATATTGGAAGTGCACTTCCTGTAATTTTGCTGCCTCTTCTAACTTGGATAGGGCATACTCACACATATAACAAGCAAAGGTCGTGAACTCGTCCAAAATCAACAGCTAAACTGAGCGCCCCAGTTCTTGGGGTTTGACGGTTGAATGAATATTCACTCTTTTCCGCGTCACTTGGCATCCAAGAAGTGGTTCTCGAGGACAGAATGCGGCTTTTTCGGGTTTCGCAAAAAACATTCGTCGGTGCGGAGACCTTAGGTCCACTGGTGATCATCAGTGGACCCAAAGTTCCCGCAACAAGAAATGTTTCGCGCTGCGAAGCACACCTTGGCACCCGTACTTCCATTTTTGAGACCCAAATTATTGCAATCCCTGCTCTTGAGAAAAGCATTACTCCTCAATGAAATCTGATAAACTCAAACAAACATACGTCAAAATTTCGCACGGACAGTAAAGGCAACTGTTTAACACCTTCACGACAGCGTGACGCGGTAACGCGTCCCACTTTGCGCACCTCGCGGGACAATGTGACGCGCTAACGCGTCCCACCTAAGTCATCCCTTTTTCTTACGCTTGTGCGACTTATTCCCAAGGTCTTTGCACTCATTCTATAAGCCATACATGAGCATAGTTATAAACCACATGGGTTCACAGAAAAGCCAAATATTCTTTAGTTTGGCTGAAGTTTACACCTTACGGATGTCTCTCAGTTCATTCCTCGTTTTCTCTTGATTGACGTAAATATGTTGAGAAAAAGGACTGATAAAGGCGAATAACTAAAAATAAATAAACTTACACGTACGGGATTCCACATTAATTTGAACGTGGTGTTTTCAGGTAAAAACACATGTCTCTACCGCTACGTATAGGTTTTTTTATTCGCCTCTAATCCGTCTTTTTGCTCAACAATTTACGTCAGTTAAAAGAAACGAGATCAACTGACCCAGACTCAGTAAGGTAAGGGAAACTTCTGCAAACTAAGAATATTTGCCTTTCTGTGAGGGCTCATGTGTTATAACTATGCTGATGTATGGCCTATAGAATGAGTACAGACCTTAGCTGCTTTCATAGTTCCATAGGTGCCGACGCCGCGCCGACGGCGGCCACCGCACCGACCGTTGTGAAGAGCGTCAACACGCGCTCTGCGGCAATGACGCGTGACTGGGCGCAGAATGGGCAGCTCGGGTCGATAATCTTGGTTCTGGTGCATTTCGATTTTTTCGAATGTTTTTTGCACTCACCTCAATATGAATAACAAAATTGACTTTACACCAGCACCGCCGTCCTGGCCACATCTACCCGGAGTTGTGTCGACGGTTTCACGCACGTCGCTCGCCCTCGGCACCAACTGGAAGTATTAATCAGACATAAAAGGGCGCAATGTGGCTCGAGGGGGCACCGCCCCGCGCCCCGGCGTGCGCAACAGGGAATTCGGCCAAGCCGGGGGGAGTGTAGCAATTCCAGGTTCGGGTGGGGGTGAAGGCAGTCGACTTACGCCATGCGTGACGAAGCCTGTAATGTCCCGTGAAAGCTGGAATGTTCGAGTACACTCATCGCTGAGCCGCGGCACGACTTCCTCCCCCCTCCCCCCCCCGAGCCACAATTGCGTCCGATAACAAAAGAATAAGTTATGAACAGGAACACCCCAAGTAAAGCAACACGGCCCGCAACAAAAAACATCGAAAAGCATAAGAAATACACAAAACAGGATTACGATTCGGACACCGATTGCGCCAACCGTTCGCGTCAAATGCGCCAGAGGCGTCATTGACGCTCTCCACTGTCGGTGCGGTCGGCGCCGCGGCACCGACCGCCACCGATGCGAACTATGAATAAAGCAGCTTAGGAATCAGTCGTAGAAACAAGAAAACAAAAAAAAAAAACAAAAAAAAAAAAAAAAAAAAAAAAAAAAAAAAAAAAAAAAAACAAACAAAAAGAGCAAGGCGCCCAGAAAACAAGGATGACTTAGTGGGAACGTGTTACGCGTCACATTGTCCGCACCACGGTGCGCGAGTGTACGCGTTACCGTGTCACGCTTCCATGAAGTGACTTAAACAGTGGCCTTTTACCTGTTCGGAGGCGAAAATTTTTTTTTTGACGTAACTATCTTTGTTTTAGTTTTTTTTCGGATTTCATTGAACGAAGTAATCTTTTCTGCACGAGGCCGGGATTGCGATAATTTGGTGTCGAGAACAAAATTGAGACGGGTGCCACGGTGTGCTTGCAGCGCGACCATTTCTTGTTGCGGGATCTTTGGGTCCCTGATGACCAGGGTGACCTCAGGTCTCCTGCAGCGAAAAGTGTTTCCGCTGTGACACGCGAAAAAGCCACATCTGTCCAGAGACCACCTCTGGATGCCAATGGCGCGGAAAAAATGAATCTTCATCCCCCGTCAAATCCCAAGACTGGGTGCTCATTTACCCTGTGATTTGGACGTGTTCACGACGTTTTGGCTGCCATATGTGTGAGTATCGCCCCATCCAATTTAGACCCACGCAGCAAAATTACAGGAACGTGCCACTTCCAGTATGACTGAGATCTGTGAAGAGAGTTACCGGGTCTTGGCTAGGACGCGGGCGATCTAAGAGGCTTCACTTCCAGTGGTTCCACACCTTCTTGAGGAAACTTGCCTTAGAATACGTTTCTCTTTGATATCTGGTATGCTCAGTATCAATAAAGTAGGATTTTCACATGCTTTAATTACGTAATTACAGTAGAGACGTACCATTACCACCCTCGAGGGGCACAAAATTAGGTCACCAGTTCTGCAGAATGTCATCAATGATAATGCAGTTTAGGCAACAGAGTCCGTTTAGTTTGCAAAGGGAAGTCGGGAAAGTCCTGATTGCCGAAAATCTCCAGTGATTCGAATCTTGCCAACCGAAGCGAATGCGACATCACAAAATTCGTCAAGAGTTGTTGTCTCCAACTTGGAGGCGGACCGATCTGAATTCTCGTTTATTATAAGTCTAACAAAATTTGATAATTTATATTAGGAGCGCTCGACGATGCAACTTACTCGGCCATACATGGCACCAAATACTTCACGATAAGGACAGCGTAATCTGTTGGAACTGCGAGGTGGGAAATAGTGATGCAGATGTTCATGTAGTACAGCTCTCGAGGATAGTGCGTGATTTGTGCGTCGGTACAGATTTCTGTCCAGGTACTAAACTAAATTCCTCGCGGTTTGACTGATTCTCTTTCCGCAGCAGGCAGCAATAGTTCGTTGTCGCGTGTAGTCTCGTTTTGCCGGCCGCCATCTGCAATCTTGTCCGTCCGTTTACTTCGCACATGTCTTGCGCTAACCTTTGAACGACACTTTTCACTTGTCGCCTAAGATATGGTTGCTTTTTCCCTTCAGAACTGTCACTAAGTCTTCTCTCAGAGCTAAAACTGCAGCTGAGTAATTCCGGCCTTACGAACTCCTACCTTGCACCCCATTTAGCTTTATCTGAGGTGAGCGACAGAGGTGGCAGCGTTCGGAAGCGCGATCTTTGCTATTCGAGTTTGCGCAGCTAGTTGAGTTTCAACGATGTTTCTGCATACCCTGATTAGCGCCTTTATGGTATCGAACGAAAACGAAATGGCGAAAACCGTTTGTAGTGACGCGAATCCAAACACAGAATACCCAGCAAGTCCGAGTTGGTCGAGAAATTGCAGCTGTAGAGGGAACTACGTACCGCAGTACAGTGTTGTAATATGGTTACTTGCTACTTGTGCTTCTGCTGTATTCTGTTGCGACCCGCAAGAGCGCGCGAACGTGGTGCATTCCCTCCTTCCTGTTGATGGTTAAGTGCGGGAATCCACACTAGAAGATGACGCTGGATGAGTGATTTCCGCTCGCGTGCGCCTAATATGGAACATTCCTCGAGCAAAACCACAATCGCATTGGTGGGTAGAAGCGTGATAATAAAATTGTGATGCCGATTGACGACGTAAGCCAAACCAACGCCCTTTTGGCACATCGGCTGGACGCGTATGCTGAATGTTGGGGAGGGGAGGGGTCCCCCAACGGTCGACGTTTACTCAACTCGTTGTCCGACTAGGAGAGTAGTGACGCAAGTGTGCAACTGGTCCCGTAGCTCGCCATGAAGGACCGGTGTGCTCCACCGCTTGGACTGAGCTAGGAGAGGGGCCGACCCGTCCTCTCTCAAGCTAGTTCTAAGGTAACGCGCCACCATTGTGGCGGTTCCAGACCGGCGTGAAGTGTCCGTCCACACGCCCCCCCCCCGCCCCCCCCCCCCCCCCCCCCCCCCCCCCCCCCCCCCCCCCCCCCCCCCCCCCCCCCCCTCCCCCCCCCCCCCGCCCCCCCCCCCCCCCCCCCCCCCCCCCCCCCCCCCCCCCCCCCCCCCCCCCCCCCCCCCCCCCCCCCCCCCCCCCGCCCCCCCCCCCCCCCCCGGGGGCCCCCCCCCCCCCCGGCCCCCCCCCCCCCCCCCCCCCCCCCCCCCCCCCCCCCCCCCCCCCCCCCCCCCCCCCCCCCCCCCGCCCCCCCCCCCCCCCCCCCCCCCCCCCCCCCCCCCCCCCCCCCGGCCCCCCCCCCCCCCCCCCCCCCCCCCCCCCCCCCCCCCCCCCCCCCCCCCCCCCCCCCCCCCCCCCCCCCCCCCCCCCCCCCCCCCCCCCCCCCCCCCCCCCCCCCCCCCCCCCCCCCCCCCCCCCCCCCCCCCCGCCCGCCCCCCCCCCCCCCCCCCCCCCCCCCCCCCCCCCCCCCCCCCCCCCCCCCCCCCCCCCCCGGGGGACACCATCCCCTCCAACATTCAGCATGGTCCGCAGCCGATGTGGCAAAGGCTGGTTGCTTACGTCGCGAGTTGACTGCAAATGAAAAAGGAAGCAAGGCAAGACCGTCGGAAGCCTTTCGAATTGGGACTTCCACTGCTATCGAAATTAGGGACGGCGTGTGTGGACAGATGTCTGCAGCTTGCCTAGCTTGATGGCTCTAATAACTCCGCGCGTATCTGACTTGACACTACGCCGTAGTAAATGCACGTGGCGTGTCATCGAGTGTGGCGCGAAGGTAATCTTCGTTCATTAGCTCACACTAGGCCGCACTCGCTCACTTGTAAATGCCCTAGGCCATTGTTCAAGGATTTCTAAGCCGCGACAACGCGTACTGTCCACTCGCCCCTACTCTTTTCCTACAACAGAATATGCTGGACACGACCTCAATCTGGGTTTTGCTCCAACAGGCTTGTGTGTCTCTCTATTACTACTTGTCGACCACGGTGAATAACGGTCGAGGAAATCGCTCGACCATAGCTCTCCTACATGCCGCCCAGAGTATCCGAGAGTGAAATCCGCGCGAGAGCACAGCCGCACGCATGGCGATGTGATGTCGCGCGCGAAGCCGATCGCTCTGGATCGAGGCAGAGAATCCTCGAACCTGCCGTTGAGGAATCCTCAGCGATAGGTTCACCCTGTTGTTAACAAGCGCAAACGGACCCGTCTAAGGAGAACGCCTGGAGCGGGAAGACTGTCAGCTGTTCATCCCCGGAATGTATGCAGACTTATTTCGAAAGCGAAACGACGTGCACGCGCTTAATTTTATCGCCTGCCGCGAGTGGTCCTACCGCGGAGATTCGCGTGATTCTTATTTGGCAATTCAGGCTGGCCCCCGGACTCGCCAATATGCGTCTAGCGCTGACTTCATTCACACTGACCCTAAAACGACTTTCAATCTTTGTCTTTACTCATGAAAATTCCGGATAGCACGCAGAAGAACAAAAGTAAGGGCTTCGGATAGAACTTACCGAGGTTGCCCC
>MU868727.1:27850-39886 GCA_036418205.1 Ostertagia ostertagi | reverse complement strand
CTTTCAAATTTTAGGGTCATAATCGGCGGAAACTTTCCGACTAATCCCTATTTTTTTCTTGAAGGGGCTATTCCTTAATTCGGGTTGGAAATAGATAGGGAGTGGTTACCGAGCGGTAGCATGAATGCTCAATTCTTGCATTCCGTTACGATTTGCCAAAAGACACTCTTTTCAAGAAAATCACCAGAAAAACCGATTCACGGTAGCTTTGAGGTTTACAAGTTCCCAAAGTTCCTATGGCCCCAAATAAGCAAATTTAGCCTACTACTACCAGAGTGGTTAGAGTTCCTTCACTGATTTGCTTGATTTATGGTTGTTAAAACGCCAACAGACTCTGATTGCGGCACAAATCTTGGTAATGCTCCGTCATCCACAATTCAGTTCAAGCTTCCGATAAGACATTGGCGACAGCGTAGCGCGCATGCGCGTCAGATTTTTGCGCGAAAGGGCATGGTTTTCGCTCGATTCACTCGATATTTGTTGTGTTAGAAATTTGTCCGTCTACGTAATTTTGTCCTGAAAATACTGTGCCATTTGCGAGTAACAATTACTGGCAGAGAAGTGTTAGTTTTGGAATAACATCAAAAAGTGGAAAAGCACGTACGAGGCGTACGGGCTGCCATCAATTGTTAGGTAGCTAAAGTCTAAGGGGTGGGGCCGTATTCGTATCATGTCGGACACGTTGAGTGAAACCTCCATCATATCCTTCTGTGGGATGTATGATATTTTTGGGGAGTTTAAAGGAGTTTTAAAACAAAAAATTGGAATTTTCCGTAAATTAGTGTCAACTGGTATTTCTACTGCTGTAAATTGTTTCTTGTTCGAAGGTTTTTGGGAAGTAGGGGCATAGTTTGAAATTTACGAGAAGTAGTTGTAATGTGTTTCACGGAAAAGCTCAGCGGTGCCACGGACACGGGTGCGTGTTCGTAAAGTCACACTGCGATGGACGCGGCGAGGAACAATGGCCAGCACTGTTACTTAACCTTGAAGACATTACCTATACCATTATTATTTACCGTAACCTAAATCCACAGTGTAGTAGTGGTGAAAAGACTCGAATGGCAGAAAAGGAACGATAGTGTAGTATAATCAACTTCAGCTTATTCATGCACTTCTTCCACAGGGTTCACATATGCAAGCAATTCGGTCCACACTTTCGAAAAAAATTCCTGATCATGCTGAAAATTCTTAGGACGGTGTCCATAAGTAAGTAAGTACATCATCCCGACACTACTACTGATTGGAGGCGGTTGGAAAATTCGAGCAAATCTATTATCGTTTGAGCAAACTAGCAGCGGCTTGGGCTATCGCTCATCCTTTCGCCGCGTTCGCCACGGCTGTGACGTCATCAGTTCGCACCGCGTCCGCGTCGCAGCTTCCCTCTCTCCTCCCCTTGTGCACCCTTTTAGGGGATAGGAGCATGAAATATCAAGGTATTGCAAAATAGAATTAATGCTAGAAGCTGTGTACAGTGCAAAAAACAAAGCATAGTGTTGTGCCAGGTGAGCAGAATTTGAGAGCTGTTCTGTTGCCGTTTGCCGTTCTCGTGTCCATTGACATGACATATGTATATACTCATGCACTTAATTAAGGTTCCAATCAAGCACGAGCCTATAGTCGAAAAACCGAAGGACCCAGCTTATGGCATTTAAACGAAAATATGATGCTTAGCAGATTTCAATTCAGGTGATTACATAGATAATACTTGGGGTAGAGCCGTTTCAGCGAACGTGGAACGGCTAATTAGTTTCACGTAGTAATTTATCATGATATCCATTTGTGCAACCTCCTGTGGGGACTCTGAATCGTACGGATATATCATGCGTAATTGTGATTCCATTTTCTTCCATCATCAGCTTGTACTTAATCTATTGCATTGTTCTTTCCTCTGTGAACGGTTTTGTTTTCTTTTCATTTTCTGCATTTCCCCTGTCTGTGTGAAATACCTGTGGATGTGTGCAAAGAATTGTGATGCCATATATTATTATCATTATCATAATTATTTATGTATAATTGCTAACTCAGCAGAAAAAAAAAGAAAATGAACATGATGGCGCACTGAGAAAGACGTGTTATATGAAAAGAAAGACAATTCCATGCGTAGAGATTTGGAAAAATCAATACATAGAAATGATAATGATACTGAGCGCAAAATAACCAGTAACGTTGTAATATTCTCGTTTCAATTGTCCCAAAATGCTGGTGCTGTGTTAAAGCAGCGATCTCGTGAAACTACGCGTAAATATAAAAATGTACATAGAATCTAGTAAGAATCGCAAATTAATATCAGTGAGTATCTACAAATAATTATTAGAGGTAGTGTGATGATAGTCTCATAACTTTTTTCACACACTATCACACGGCATAAATTACATTGTTTCCCGCGGCCGGGTATGTCGTAATTGCAGACTTAGTACATAGCATCACGTGGCATCGGCGCCAAGTATTTGAATGCACAGTCGTTTTTTCTCAGGGCGATCCGCACGTGTACTGGTGGTTCCGCAATTACGACATGTCCGCCCTCAGGAAAAAGTGTATGCCAGCCCGCCCACTCATACATTCATCGTACATGCTGAGCGTCGCAAAACAGCAGATGAAAAGAAGAAACAGTGGATAATATGAAGCAGGTCAACAAGAACAATGAGTAGAATGAAACGTACAGTGTCAACAACATCGCTTAGGATTTTTTTTATGTTTTTGGTCATTGAGCAGAGCCTGTCCATGATACAGGATTGCCCAATACCAGTCATCCAACTGCATGTCAAACAGCATGTCAAAAAACGGGCAACCCTTATGAATGGGCAACTCGAGAGGAGTTCTCGGAGCTGTTTCCAGTTGTTTGTGTGTGATGAGGTGCTGCTCGATGCTCCAAGTAAGTAAATCTCAGAGTAAAGTGCCGGAATTTTGACGCTCAATGGATGAAAGCGTAGAATATCGTGGATTTGGTCGTGATGTACGGCTGAAATTGAAATAATTTTTGAAACGTTGGGGACAGCGCGACGCGGTTGCGCGTCACACGTTGCGCAGTCTAAACACACACATATGATCCGCTATCTTCTTATGCGCTTACGCGACTCTCCGCGAGTTTGATCCATTCTCACGTGAAAAATCCGGTCGAGAATTCCGTCCGACGTTCATCGAGGTAAAGTTTCTTGTCCTGTTTCAATAAGGCTCTAGGGACCAGGGTCAAGCGTCCCGGGGCGTTGAGGAATCCTCGACACGTCGCGGGGGGGGGGGGTCGTATTGGCCCGCTGGGTGGAAGAGATCGAGCCATTTTGATGCAGTGGGATCATCACCGTCGGAAGACAAATATCAAGGATGAGTCGATGCCAGGCCAGAGGATTTCCAATGAAAATGATATTTCACCCACACAAAATTTTCGTGATTGATTCTGAGGCGTCCGGTAATTCTTAGTTACTTCAGTGTTTTATCACCACACAAGTTAAAGAATCTGAATTTCGCACGCGCTTTTGCCAAGAGATATTTCATCTTTTTCCAGTAACGCACACCTCTACCTTGCAATTCTGTAACGGATGTTAGGATGAACACAGATCGTCCGCGACATCCGAGAAAGGGTCTAGTTGTTGCGCGCGCTTCAACTACGGCTCCTTGGACAAACAACCTCAATTCAGGAACAATCGAGAGAATTCTGAAAGTGTCCGTGCGCATTTACAGGGAGGTGTACACCATTCAACATTGCGTTAACGGACTCTTCAGGGTTAAATTTATAAACACGTAGCGACCAAGCAGGTGCCGGTTATTGTACCCTTTAAAGTTGAGAAACGCTAATCAATCACATTTCTTAGAAAGAGAAAAGCAATGATTCCAAATCTGCTCTTACTTTAGTACATAATCGCCCTTAAAAGGATATACAGCCGTTGAAATAGTGCCAATGTAGCGAAAAAGTACCTTTCGGCGGTACTCGTGCAAAAATCCTCAACGTAGCCGTTTTTTTAATACTGGAACGTTTGGAGCAGTTCTAGTAAGCATTTGCTAGAGCATCTTCCGTCTATAACCATTGATCGTGACGTTATTAACTTCCTTCCAGATTGGATGAGTTTGAACGGAGTTATGGCTTTAGGAAATAAAAAAACTCGCACTCATCACAAATTTTCCTCGTTAATTTTGCAAAAATCCTCAACGTGGCCATTTTTTGAATACTGGACGTATAGAGCTGCTTTAGCAACGGTTTGGTAGAGAAAATCTTCTAGTTTTGTCTGCCATATTAACTTTTCGAATTTGACGAAAATGAAGCAAGTTATTGCTTCGGAAAGTGTAAAAACTCGTGCTCGTCTCGAATTTTCCTCGTTAATTGATCTAAATTTGTTATTTCTTATAACTTTTTGTAATTTCAATACTGATTAGAAAAAGCTCTTCACAAAACTTCCAAATCTGCTTTCAGATTGAAAATTCGTCATATTTGAAGAAAGTTATAATCATTTGAATATTTGTTCAAATTTCAATAGTAAATAAGCTGCTCCACGGTCAACGCCAAAGTCCAGTCAACACACAGCTGGCGAAGGCTTTTACAAGGCTTCCTTTGAGCGAAAGGGGGACGTGTAAATTGAGAACCATAATCTGTGTAGTACTAGAATTTGGTAAGTCTTGTGGAGGAAATAAACAAAGAAGAGGTGTTGTCATAGTACGCCATTTCTAGTGACTAGTTTGACGTTTTTTGCTCCGTTTCTCGTTTGCTCGTTTGGTTCTGTTTCAGGAACCTCATCAATAATGATTATTCTTTGACTTTTTCACTTTTGTACTTCTTAAACGAATTTTTTTGTGGGCGGTGGGGTAGCAGGGCTTTTTTATGAGCAGTTTTGGGGGAGAATTAAACAAGCTTTTCAACCTTTTCATAGTTCGGCTTTTGAAGAGGGTTGTTTCATGGACTTCGGCCTCCGGCGGAGGGTGGTGGGGGGGGGGGGTCGTATTTCCAAATTTTCCTCAACGCCTCGCTTGACCCTGTGCGCGGCACACTCGCCATGCACGAGCCGTCTGTGCTTTTCAAGCGTACATTCGCCCTCTAAACTAGTCTTACACAATACAGAGCCATGGTCGAGGATTCCTTCGGTCGTTGTCACCTTGGTTATCACTCAAAATATACGGAAATGAGGTGAATGCGCGCTCGTAAGCTCCCGTCCCTCGTGGCCAAATAAGCTGGAGCGCTCGCTGTCGTCAACGTGTTAAGTTCGCGAAAGAACCGAATGGTCTCATAAATGACAAATTTTGCCTCTCATGGCTTAACTCACCCAATTCTCGAAGATGGCTGATTTTCGACATCAGCAGGTCGAACACGACCGAATCGGGGAAATCGTCGTTGATTCGCATCCGCAGCGCAGCAACAAGCCTTTCCTGTATGCGATCCACTTCGATTTTTGAGTGATAGTAAATATTTTCTGAAAATAGCGCGAATAAACATATCGAATTTTGCTTGAAGTAGTACACTTTTAGTTCTTTTCACTTTTTTAATGGTTAGTGCTGCGTGCTGTCGCTCCGTTCACCCAAGCTTTATTCCTTTTGTTCCCGAGAGTTTTTGTTCAAAATGGGTTCAACCAATCAGACAGTACTGTGCTGAGGAATTTCCGACCACTAGTTTTGCAACCGCGATGCGACTGCACGCGGCTGCCACTGATTAGCTCTCTCGTCCTTGAGAAACAAGATGAAAAACACGACGGGAATCGTTTCATACTGTCAACGCTGCACTTAATTGATATTACAGTACCTGTTGTTGTGAGGAGTACGGCTGCGAAGATCGCCACCACTTCGTCACTTAGGTTCAGACCTTTCATAGCGTGTGAGAAGACAAATAGTTCGTTGAGAAACTGGCCGAAGATCAGGCTCAGAAATGCTGTCGGCATGAAGGTGCCGTCGACCAGAAGCAGTCCTCGCGACGATAGGCCACGATAGGTGCGAATCAGAAATATCCGGAAGAATGATGACTGAAATGTTGATTTTGAGAAAAAGAAAAGTTTGTTTTGTGATTCAATACATCCCAAGCATTTGCTGAGGACCTTGGGATAGCGATGCGCGAGGCCTGCTGTTGATGGATCATCTGTAACCATCGACTGATGGCCTTCATACGCTCGCTTTGTATCCCTTACCAAAGGTGCGCAACTGATGCTTGAGCTAATTGCGAATGTCATAACTGGGTAGCGCTTACTTTTATCAGTGCTTGTTGATCGCCCTGAATGAAGTGTAGGAAATCCTGGTACACGTTTCGCGAATTCGACGGTCTTGTGGATATCCGGCGTAACTTTCTCGGTGTAGATCTCCCATGCATGCAGCTGGTTGGTTAATGTTGGCGGCTCGACAATGATCTGGAAGTAGCGAGAATTTAGCCCTCGTTGGCTGCAGGGATATTCTAGCAAAAAGCCTACGAAATCAAGTGCGTGCTCAGAAATCGCTCGCTGCCGTTTCAGCGTCATCGCCGAGAATTCCTCATGAGCTTCGTAAATGCGTGAATAATCTGAAAGTGGACACTGAAAGAAATGAAAATGAATGGCGAATAGATGAAGAAAGAAAGAAGTTATCCATGAATTTGGATAAACAGTTGTAAGCTAAATTTTTTAGCGTTTATAAGCAGATTGTAAAGTATGTCAGATCACAAGAACCTATGATTTAAAGGCAAAGTCCGGGATAACAAACAGGTATTTTCGCACTGCAAAATAAAGGGATGTGAAAGTGTAGCGCCAACAACTGAAAAAGGGAAGTAACCGTCGACAAAGCCGAAAATAAAACCCTCTCCAGTAGCAGCAAAGCGAAATAGAACTGGTTAGTGGGCGGGCTCAAAAGTGATGGGCGGGGCAAACACTTGCATCCTAGGGTTTTACCGAAGCATCCCACAGTTGTGTACCGCTTGGTACCGCCATCACTTTTACCGAGAAGCCTAATTTTGAGGAGAGATTCCGGATCTTCCTTGAAGGCTGCTTACAAATGTCAAAAAATCTCACAATTAGAGAACTGCCAGGCGAAATGGACCTTCATTCTGTCTCGAGTGTTTAAATAATGCTATAACCAAGCTGCGATCAATCATAATATACTATTCGCGGATGCGCCACGCGTTCTACTGACTATTCGGACGCAGTTCTGCTACTCAATAACTTAGTGATCAGCCGTATGGAGCGAACGGCTGTAGTATCTTGCCAGAATTAGCTTGCTATATATAACCAACCTCCGCAAGGTTCGAAAGGCTTCGTTGGTCAGAACGGCGTACAAGCTGGGATATGATTACCTCCCATGCTGTGGTAAGCGAGGCTCCTGCTACTACATATACCACATCTACCCAGTCTGGATGTTGGTATATAGTAGAGATAATCGGACGCATGGTTTGGCTGTGCAGTAATAATCGCAGACTTATCAATACACGTGTCACTTATCATATAACATCAAAAGCATCGAAAAAAGTGATTTCACGAGACGGCCCCCACGTCTGCTTGCTTGGTATGCACTTAAAAGTGCAGGGCCGTAGGAAACAAAGTACGCATTAAAGATGGACAGACCTATACTCTGCTTTCGGAAAGCAGAAGCGCGTCGAGTGCAGAGCACACAACACAAGTGACGACGGTCTTCACAAAATGTAATTGTTGTTTAATTTACCAGCCATCAGCGTTCACTACGAACCACTAGTTATCAGGTTCCTCGGAGGCCGTCGTCAATTGTGTTCTTAGGGCTGCAATAGGCGCGCTTCTGGTTCTCGGAAACAGAGGGTACGGCAACATTTACCGTTTACTGCCCCACTACTCCAAAACGGAGCCGGGATTTTACCGAAATTCTTCCATGACTGAGGGACTGGCTAGAAGGTCGTCTCTGAGGTATTTCAACCCGTAGAACACGAATACCTCACCAATTTGGCACGAAAACACGTGGGCCCGCGCCACAGGCGCGGCGCTATCACAACAGTTTTGCGCCGGCGCCGTAGCGCAGGCTACAGGCTCACTCGCAACGAACTAATGTGATATTCATGTTCTACGGGTCAAACTACCTCTGAGGACAAGTTTCCAGCGAATTTGGTGATCCGAGATGTTCTGGCGCCTTTTGGCGCCGGCACTTCTGGCGCAGGCGCCAGGCGTTTTCGCTAAACGAATGTGATATTCGTGTTCTACGGGTCGAACTACCCCGGGGCAACTTCTAGCCAAATGCTTGGTCATGGAAAAATTTTGGTAAAAAGAGGTAACATATCTTCACATAGATTTCCAGCTTTCCGAATTCCACTGCATCATGAGCTCCGGAAAGAAATCAAGATTCAGCAGACTCGTAGGAATGATATGTTCTACCAGCCCCGTGGTTCAATTGACAGTACGTTCCAGCTACAGGAAGTAAAGAGACCATGCTTCATAGCATAAAAATCCATCACCGTCACGTACACTCAGAAAACTTTTATGTGTCCCTACATGCAGCCTGAAGCTTTTGCTCGGAAAGCTTTCTTATTACGTAGAAATGAAACGTACCTGGTTCAGCACTGCCTTGAGAGGCTCGGGAGAAGTAGTGGACGATACTTCAGGTTTCTCCTCAGAATCCGACGTGTCCACATCAGATATCTCTTTTACAGGGCGTTTTGGAACACGACCAAAGCGCACTGCTGGAACAAAGCCATGGAATATTAGGCCACAATCTTTTGGTGCAGGTACAAAAAGGGCACTCAAATTCATAAAATGCTTCAGAAAATAATTTTGCAATAGGTGTAATGAAGGGAAACGAATTTCCAAGTTTAAACTCGCACCAAAGAAGGTGTACGGTAGCTCTACTGCCACAACTATAACGACTCATCATCTCCTAAAACTCACAGTCTTGCACTTCTACACGTATGCATTTTTTAAAAAGGAAGTTGACGCGATTTCGATTCTGTTTGTAGCATCGGCCAGCGCTATCACGTAAATCGATACGCCTACGTTCTGTTGCTTCGCCGGAGAGATCGCGTGAAAAATCGAATGCCAATTACCTGTAATAGCTTCGGGGTTGTGCAGAGTCCATCTCCCTCTGTTCTCTTAATGATGAGCGTCGATAATTACTGTAATCTGCCATTTTGGCGCGTGTAGGCCGCTGCTGGGTTGCGCAACTACGGACACGAGAGATGCTCGTGGAAATAGCGTCGTGGATATGGCAGTGCCGAGGTAAGCAGACAGACAGCCTTATTAATTTGTCATCTACATCTACTCCACAGTATTCAATTGCATGTCAGTAAATAAATCTACTAGGCCATTATTTTTCACGTATTCAAAATACGCTGTAGAATATGACAGGGATTACGGTAGGATAGGTACCGTAATGACTGGGATGTAGAAGGAATGTGGATTTTATGTTATTTAAAAGCTTGCAAAAGTTCAGGAGATAGTTGAGGTTCTCAATAGAAACCCTGTGGAGTTTCCTCATTTTCTCTCATAGGATTCTACTGGAAGAGTCTCTTCCAGTTATCTAGCGGTATTATGCCATCAATTTCGTACTCACTTTAAATAATGCTTTATATATCATTTGATGAGGTGATATAAGGACTACGGTTAGAGGGAAGTCGTAATGATTGATAAAGCAAAAAAGGTTCAAATGTTTAAATAATTTCTGCGTAATTTGTTGATCAGTTACTGTAGAAGACGCTTCATAAAACTCAATAGGTTTCCGGACCTGATGCAGATCCTTTCAACAATGAAACTGTTGCAACCCTGACTGGTAGCACAGATGACAAATAGTGGGGTTCAGAAGAAAATCCTAGTCGTGGTAAACAAAAAATACGTGAGTTTTATCGCTTTGCATCATCTTTTTAGATTTGTGGTTAGATTTGCCGAATGGAGAGAAATGACCTTCGGTTGGTTGCGTACGTGGACACATACCTTACATTACTGGATCACGAAAGAACTGTAAAACTACCTTGCATCCTTCACAAGATGTCACTCCATAGTGATAACCGCTGGCCTTGTCACCGCATACCTTGCATATTAGCAATGGTTTACCACTGACCGGTACCAGTAATGTGGCAGCCGGTTGAGGTGATGTTCGCTCTGGAATAGATATCATTCAGGAATAGTTCAATCAAAATGTTGTGGAATAACCCCAAGTTCAAAAACTTAAGGTTAACAGATCCTTTTGATACGGTAGTTTACAATTTAAAAATACTCGAGTACGGTGCAAATGCAATTCATTTTTCAACCAGAACCACATTACACACTGAGTTCGATCGTCACCGTGTTTCACACGGTTTTGCAGGTTTTTCGTTCTCTTCCAGGCAACTTACGGAAACTCCTTGGTGCATCTCGCATTAAACACGATGACTAATCGATATAGGTGTTTTGCGTGTGCGACGGAATGACGGATTGCGCAACAGGACGCGGGTGCAAGGCAGACTCGAGCTCGGCGGCACCTCTCGATTTATGGCACCACACACCTCGCCAGACGCCCGTTCGTCTTCTTTTTTTGCATTGGAGACAATCCAGCTATTGGACGCTCGGCGTCAGTTATTGATAGCAATGACAAAACGCGCCTAACTGCAACGAGCACTAAGTGGTACTGACCGCTGTGATTCATGCTGTTATCTGGGAATGTCGTCTGAGCTTGAAAATCGGACGGTGTCGGAAAGACTGCTTGTTCTGTGTAGTAGGATGGTTCCTGTTTGTACTGACGATAGGAAAAGGCGTTCGGTTCGTCCGGTACGGGATTCGATAACGACGGGCTGTAGAGTGATGGGACCTGAACACGAAAGGTTATAAGGGATGTGAGACTCAAAATTGCTAGCTCATTGAACCAACCTCGTAAGGAGAATAGCTTTGCGGAGCCCATGCTTGTGGAGGACTTGGCTTTTCGGACTTCACAGAAATCATCTGAGGTGAGCTGGAGATGTGAGGTGATCGATATTCGGATACATCACTAAGACTCGTGTATTCGTAGAAGGAAGATGACACCCGTGAGGAGGACGGTGAGTGGGCCGAGAACCCATCGAAGCTCATGCCTGCAAACGAGATAAAGAGGTTATGAGAATGTTCACATAAAATGCACAACGCGTCCTGGAGATTTATTGAAAATCGCATTCAAAAAAAAGAAAAAAATGGTAAAAAAAAAAATGAAAAAAGGTTCAAACAAAGTCATTCATAGGCATCAAGATATCTTCATCATAAGCTTTTCATAAGGAAAATTAAGAGATCATAAAGCGAAAGGATTGGGAAGTAAGAAAGAAAATGGTTCAAGCATTCAACGAGCTGATGCACTGTATGGGGTTGTCGAGCCCGAATCACACAGTATGGTCCCCAGCCAGTGGGCGGGGCCCGATATCCCGTTGCAGCGATCAGCCATTCAATGAGCAAGTTTGCATAATTACGTGATTCGCGCTATAATCCCGTTGCTTTTAGGTCGAGACTGTACAAAGTGGTCCAATGAATGAGAACATTGAATAGAAACTGGTTAGTTGAGTGGAGTACTTGTCAACTGAGTACCAGTAATGAATAAGTTATCGCATATGGGATTGTTAAAGAGTTGAAATGAATCGGAGAAAATTGTGGCGCTGTTTGTGTGTGTGTGATAGGCGGTACGGCCGTGACAGGCATGACATTGCGCTTGAAGTTGTTGTTGGTTATTTGTTCGTGATAAGTGAAGCTGTTTCGTCCAGACGCCATTTCAGATGCAAACACGTCTGGAGACTGTCTTCCGGAGACTTGTCGTCCCATCACCCACAAGACAATGAACAATAGTGAAATAGAAATCGGTGAAAATTCGATGAGAGTCACAAGGAATATCGAAACCTCGAGAGGGAATTTACGGTCATTGAATTGTTGCGTACATAATTGTACTCGCGAATATCGCATCATAGTAGAAATCAATGTCAATCGTCTATGGCAATGGTCAGTTGAGCGTCGTCGTTATCGAAGAACTCATTATCGTATCGACCTTTCATTGTGATATCGAATGATAAAAACAAACTGCAAATAGCGTTATCATTCCGACGCTCCGACTGACCACTACCGATCTCCGCCAAAGAATGGCTCGAACAGACACCCCGCATTTTGTGCAATATTGAATTATTGAAAAGGAAATTCACAACACGTTCAGGTACCAAGGACG
>MU868727.1:0-20819 GCA_036418205.1 Ostertagia ostertagi | reverse complement strand
CGCGCGACGGGCTTCCTGTCCTTTCCGGTACCCTGGGTTCTCGATCAGCTTCGGCTTTGGCAGCCTTTGTCTTTATGAAAAACAAAGAATAGCACGTTGTAAACGCCGACTTCTGCCGCTTGTACTTTCGAAATCCTGATCAGTATACCTGAAAATGACCAAAAATAAGATTAAAAAAATAAAAAAATGACAAATAGAGTACATTGTAGAGCTCAAAAATCATAGATAACATACAATACCGCTACTAATTTTTGTTCAATCGACGGAATGCGACGCAGTCAGTCCGTCGCAACCGTCGCCTCGCCATAACTCGTGAACAAATGGACCAGGTCATTCGAAATTTATACCACTGGATAGCCTCTGCTCACGAAGAATTCAACGGTATAGAGGACTATTGAGTTTCTCTGAATTTTCAGCTTCATTCTCATGAAATTTATCAAATTACCTGACCTGAGGCTGACTCATTAGCGGGCGTCGCTCGCTATAATTAATAAATCTATAACCAGAGCGCAACATATAACCGTATCTATTTGATAAGTCATTTTGCATGGAAAAGCTCCTTTGGGCCGAAGTATAGCGAAAACTAATAGGATCTGAGCCTTGTCACTTAACTTTCCTTTTCTACAGAGCCAACCCCGTTGACGAGAAGTTTTTGAAGTTCCTACCTAGCACTGGCTGTCAATTTCGAGGTCTTGAATCAGAGAGAAATTCACATTTTTTCATGGAAAGAAAATAGTACAAAAAGTATACCATTGTATTCCTCGTTAAAAATGCTTTACATTAATATAAATTACAAATCACAAAATTCTCTGTGGTTTTTTCGAGTTTTATCGCAGCCATCTCTCCTGCACTAAACCATTCTGCCCAATTAGCAATTAGCGTCTCGCGCAGCTGCCCTGATCTCCGCGATCCTTCCCTTTTATCTCAATTTACCAGAATGCTTTTGTCGGACTCCACGCACCAGAACTTGCTACTTTCTATGAACAGCAAAGGGTAACTTAGGGCTAATCAGAATAGATCACTGTGTGCCACGCTTCTGTTGGGAGACCCATAGAGTGAAGACTAGGTTTTGAACCCAGTAAAAGTGAGGTAACGGGTTCCGATTACGTGGTACTTGTATAGAAAATGAGTTATGCTTCACTCAATGGGTCTCCCAACAGAAGCGTGGCACACAGTGATCTATTCTTGATTAGCTAAGTTCGACCATTTGCTGTTCATAGTAATAAACACAATCTCACCATTCTCCTTCCTGTGGGATCTTGACGTGGTGCGACAAAGGCCCTCGTTGAAATTGAGAGAGATTCCTGGAGTGATCAGCTAAGCTCGCGCAGACGCTAAGCTGGCATGTAATGGTTAGTTTGCTAGTGCAGGAGAGATGGCTGCGATAAAACTCGAAAAAACCACAGAGAATTTTGTGATTTGTAATTTATATTAATGTAAAGCATTTTTAACGAGGAATACAATGGTATACTTTTTGTACTATTTTCTTTCCATGAAAAAATGTGAATTTCTCTCTGATTCAAGACCTCGAAATTGACAGCCAGTGCTAGGTAGGAACTTCAAAAACTTCTCGTCAACGGGGTTGGCTCTGTAGAAAAGGAAAGTTAAGTTGACAAGGCCGCTGGGTTTGTTGCGTTAAGTGTGTTTGGCCTAGTTAGTTTTCGCTATACTTCGGCCCAAAGGAGCTTTTCCATGCAAAAATGACTTTTATCAAAGCTGACCCACCTGGGATGAATTCGGTACCAAAATGACGAGCACTATCTGAAGAACACAACAGTCGCTTTTTCACTTTACATAGAAGTAAAATAATAACTTTATTACTCGCTAAATACTACTATTAATATTTCCCCTCTGGTTATAATTATAGCGAGCGACGCCCGCTAATGAGTCAGCCTCAGGTAATTTGATAAATTTCATGAGAATGAAGCTGAAAATTCAGAGAAACTCAATAGTCCTCTATACCGTTGAATTCTTCGTGAGCAGGGCTATCCAGTGGTATAAATTTCGAATGACCTGGTCCATTTGTTCACGAGTTATGGCGAGGCGACGGTTGCGACGGACTGACTGCGTCGCATTCCGTCGATTGAACAAAAATTAGTAGCGGTATTGTTAGTTTGCAATGTGTATATATTTGGGTTTGATATTAACAAAAAACGCTACTACATATTTTCCATGTGCGACTCTCAATGAATCTTGGCATGAGTCGTAGAGAATATGTCAGTATAGTGAATAAGCTCCAACCAAGATTGATAACAACTTTTATTTGGCTTACGTTTCGGCGCTTTCGCCTTCTTCAGAGCCTGGAAAGAGGAAAGCCATTTACGAAACTACCCGTCCAAATACTATTTCAACCTACAAGAATCGCTCAGCAGGGGTAAACTACTAGGGCGACGTCGTGGGACAGAAAAAGACAACTAACCTTTAGAAAAGTCGACCAATGAGGTCCACCTGCCACCCTGAGCTGACAGTAATGCGGCTTAAATAGGTGAAGCCCCAAGGTCACTTGCTTAAGGACCCTCCTGAGGGTTGATCATGGAGATCAAGACACCCCAAAAGGCTGCTAGAGGCTAGGCGCGCCGCTGACCCCTGTCAACAACCTTTCCTATCGGTTACTGTGTAAGCCCCCGACCCCGCCCCCTCGAGCAGACCCCGCGGGGGATCGATCACGCAGATCAAAGCCACACAACGCTGCAAAGGGCGCAGCACCGTAGTGACGCGCAAACTTCTTCCTCTATGATTTTAGGTATCTGGCATTATCCAGAAAGCTTCCATATCCAATATCCGATTCGCGTGACAATATCGTGACCGCCACCTCAATACACGTGTCCCCATGGTACCGTACCCTATGCTCTCCTAGTGGAGTAGCTACTTTGGACTTTTGCATGCCATCAAGGTGCTCCTTTATACGAATGCAAAGAGGTCTGCCTGTTTCCCCAATATACTCCTCCTTGCACTGAAGACATGAAATTAAGTACACAACACCGGATGTCATGCAATCTCCCTCCTTCCCAAATGGACATATTACGCAGGAGGGGGTTATACACAGGCGATCATACATGCGATTTCGCACCAATCGTTCTTTGAGGTTTGCAGGCGGGATGTCTACAACTCTCACCATGTCCTGAAGACCTGCCTTTCTTAAACAGGAACGAATGGCCGCACTAAGTTCGTCAGATATGAATGGTACACAGAAGGAAACTTTTGTTCCTTCCTCCTCGTTACGATTCCTAGCGACCAATCGCCTTCTTCGTCCTGAAGGGTTTTCTACTGTTCTATAACCGTTCGCCTGTGCTATGCAAAGCGCCTTTTTCACCGACTCCGCCTTCTCTTCATCTCCTGATGAAACTTTTGAGGCCGTGTGCACCATATTTCTAATGATGGCCTTCTTAGTACCTGAGGGATGGGCTGAAGTGAAATGCACTAGTATGTTCTTGCTGGCAGGCTTGCGATACCATTTTGTCTTGAAAGTACCCGCTGTGATCTGAACCTGTACATTGAGGAAAGCGAGCCAACTGCTTGTCGGTTTCTCTCGCGTTAGCTTTATATACTCTGATTGCTGATTCAGCAGCTCGAAGCATGTGTCCATCTCCATTTGAGTGGAACACACAATAAAGCAGTCGTCTATATACCGACAATACAGGATGGGTCTTCGCTGTAAAACAGGTTGTTCAATTTTTGACATGAATGTTATTGCGAGTACTGGGGCAAGCCTCTGGCCCATTGCTAACCCTCTGATCTGTTTGTAATACTCGCCCGACCATTTGAATACATTGCATGACAGACACTCCTGGAGAAGGGTCATGACCTGAGATATTGTTAGGCCATAGGAATTGATCGAGCGATGGATGTTCGCTTGAGCGATTCTTGTAGGTTGAAATAGTATTTGGACGGGTAGTTTCGTAAATGGCTTTCCTCTTTCCAGGCTCTGAAGAAGGCGAAAGCGCCGAAACGTAAGCCAAATAAAAGTTGTTATCAATCTTGGTTGGAGCTTATTCACTATACTGACATATTCTGGCACTATATATATTATGCATCAACCTGATAATTCCCTTGTGAATATGGTCTAGTGAGGGACTGGTCGACGAGAATAACGACGACGTGACTTCATAAATCATTTTGAAATAAACAAATGTCAAAACCAATTAATGATATACTTCTTCCTATTCACGATTTTTTCAGAGCGTTCACAGTTTTTCATGCCTGGCCGGCGTTAAAACTGATTCCGCGCTCCATACAACTACCATACAACGAAATGCCTGGTCAACCAAGTTCATGTGCCCGGAAAACTGAAAAAAATCGCGGACACGGGTGGTTGAACGGCCGGGTCAAATAGCAGTGCTTCGGGAGAGCTCGTGACAAAGTCAGGGGGGGTGATATAAAGCGCAAAGTTGCGGCTCAGGCACTTAAGTGAGCCTTACGGTGTCTATGAAACGCTAAGGGTACGCAAAGTGGTATGGGGGTTCGGGCGCGTCACTTCCCTACTTCGAAACCGTTATTTAGACGCTAGGCTCTAAGAACTTTGACACGCTCCACCTGCTGCGACACGCTCCGCCCACCGCTCGATATCTTGACTGCGTCGGAATGTTGATCTGCTATGCTCTCTCTACTTAGACTTCTCTAGCGCTCTCCGCGCTCACATTATCTCTCATCTCCCTGCCGGCCTTTTGAACTTCTCCGCACCGTAGGAGGGGGCTCTATTTTCTGAGATTAGCGAGGTGTGTTTCTGCTTTCTGTGCGCACTGGGCGGGTCCGGACCACCACAGCCTACTTGCACATTTTGGAGGTGGGAATGACCTCATAAATTCAATCCTGATCTTGCTTTAATATGATTTTTTCTTGAAAGAATACAGGGTGAGCGATTAGCCGCGCTGAGGCATAATTGGTCTTGTCGGGAGCAAGGAATTCGTCGACGTGCAGCTTTGAAGTTTACTTCTCTAATGGGAAGTACCAAAACAAAAGCGATATATATATTACGGAGGTTACCCAAATTCGTGTAATGTCTAAGCTATATAGCTAGCATCAGTACATCTCATTGCATTGGATCTTCGACGAAGTTTTGAATGGTGCAACTTTTGTGCAGCTTTCCCTTTACGAGAATGGGTGGATTCGTTTCCAGACAGGCTACGAAATTGACAAATTGCATAAAAAAAATTAAAAGGCTTACTAACTGGATGGCTAGGCGAGTAGAAAAGCTATCACCTAGCGAGAATTCATTGTTCAGTTTCGTTTTTCGTGATTCTCGCTCCTAGAATGCTTACTTTTTGCAAAATGGATTCATTACGGAGTTGCCCTGAATAAGGGAAAATTGCTATCAAGCAGCAGCTTACGAAGAGCGATGAACAATAGCAGGATAGCACCTAGCACGATACCATCGGCATCACCTCAAGAGCACACGAGTCTCACTTTAATTCTTTTTTCAAAATAAAAAAGAAGCTGAAAAACTCGTCATGCTTTCACTAGGAGGTGTTTCAGTCCGATTATAATTTCAGCGAGCGAGGGTGGCTAATGAGCCACATTGGGCGTTTCCGGATTGAAAAATAAAATTTCTTGAAAGTTGAGGGGGCAGACTTATAGAACTCGATGAGGTGAGTGAGGAGTAAGAGTTAGACCGTTATGAATCAAGCATGCGTAAATGGCACCAAATACCATTTCTTTAATGATGCCGTTATTCCGGTTCCAGACATAGTGAACGCTCCGCCAGGGTCAACCCTATCGTTGTTACTTTTTTAAAAATTTTTACGACCCCCCTCCCCAAGGTGGATTTGATACGACCCCCTTTTCCACACCTCGACCACCATCATCGTCTCTATAGTATTTAATTCTGATACCACTCAACCTCACCAAACTCCGCCCACTTTTTCCTTAAAATTGCCGTCGATTAACCCGCCATTTTACTCCTACTTTTACCGGCTTTTACCTATATTTACCTGTATTCCCACTACTTCATTTTCTTTTCATTGTCTCTACGCGCGCTGAAACGGCAACTTTTTTCCTGCGCCCCTCAACTCGCCCAGGCCTACTACCACGGAAAACTTTCAGTTTCACTCTGAACCTCACATGTTGATTGCAAGCGACTAAAGTGGGTACGACCTCCTTCTCTAAAACGTCAACCAAGTACGACCCTCCCCCCCTTGTTACTAGTAACAACGTAGGGTTGACCCTGGTCGCTGAAATCTAATCAACACCGAATTTACATGCGTTGGTTTGCGGGCTGTGGGCGGTAGGAAGGGTCGAGGGTGGCACGACCTGCACTTATCTACACCGCCCGGTGGCTTCTATGATGTATTGGACGTTTGTGCGATGGCTAATTACCACAAGTACGCGTGGGGACTTCTTGCCCCATCATTGGTTAGCTACTATAGGCCAGAGTCGAAGCTTGGCAACGGAAAACGACCCACTCTTCCCTAAGTGGCTTCCATACTGATCTCGCTTTCAAGCCACAATAGCAGGAGAGCCCTTATGCAGGCAACAGGTCAACTTTTCAATAAGTTTGGAACCACCACAGATGGAAAATTCGGGAACTCGAAAGTTACAGTTACCGCCAGGATAATTATCAGCTGCAGAAACTAGGTCTCCCCTTGTCGAATTTCGTACACCCAAAATGAAAATTGAAAGGTGTTGTTGGAAACGCAGCAGACAGTCTTAAAGACTTCCATCCTCTGCAGCGGGGCATAGAAGACAGCGGTAGTCCACTTCAGCGATTTCTGACTGGGGGACGTCATTCACGGGAAGGGAATAAAGCAAAAATCCCCAAAAAGCGATTTTTCGGTTCGTTGCTTTCGAAGAATTGTTACAATGGAACCATCCACCTTAATTAGCTCTATATTTACTGTATTTCACACCCTGGATGCAAGCGCAAACAAATGCAACACAAAAGTTTGATTCCCTGAAGAAGGCAGAGCAGAGGGCCCGGAAGCATTTGAAAACGCCTTAGTTACGTGCCACCGCACGCGCCATCGTCGTTCTCCGAAGGTCGGCGCGGGCGGCGTCCAGGGTCAACCTGGCGAAGTGGTATGATCTCATTCTATTCTGCAATTACTTGAGCGTAAGGGAGTACAAATACTTCTGAAGTTGGTCTTTTTATCTAGCTATATATCTGGTTTTTAACGACACCAATTGTTCTTTTAGTCCTTCATAGTTTTTGGGACCACGGTGGTATACTGAAGGGGTAGGAAGAGGTCTGCGACCCACGGTGCTTTTCTCTTCCAAGAAGCCGTTTAAAATTGGGGGTTTAACGTATCGGTTATATGGAGTTTACATTTTCTTATGTAACTTTGACGCTTGACGCGCTAACAGCGGGGAAACTTTGATCTTCAGGGAAGCGGTTCTTGTTTGATGGGTGTTATCCTCCTGTTATTTCACACTATTCCTTAGAATACCTTTATGGTCTGGGATTTTTCCTGGAATTGGATGGTTCTTTGCATCCAGAAGCGTAGATGGAAGCGGCGCGAAACCAACTTGGGGTCCACTCTGGGGATGCGCCGTGGTGGTTTCGATCTTCCCGTTTAGAGTTGAGGGGAGTCACTTGTAAAGATAAATATCATCACCTCTGAATCACGACGATTTTATGTGAACTTATTCTTTAGAAATCCTCTGGCCTGGCATCGACTCGATCCTTGATGTTAGTCCTCCGACGGTGATGATCCTACTGCACCAATCCAGCCCGATCTCTTCCTCCCAGTGGGGCAATACGACCCCAGCCTGGTGGATCGGCGGTCGAGATTCCTCACGCACTGCGTGACCTGTCTGGAGCCATCAGCTCACGAAAGGTGCTCAGGAGGTAGTCATGTAGAATGGGGGAGGGCGTTTATCTTTTTCAAAGGTTTAGCGCCTTCATTACGACCTGGAACGCTACCACAGCGCGATACTTGGTTTCTTTCTGACGCAACGTGCGACTACTGTCCATCAGGGCCGTAGTCGGCGCTGTAATCGGGAGGGGATGAGTCCAACGAAGGTCGTCCACTGATATGCAGTGCGGTCTTTGGATGTGGCTCTCACCGGCCACTGTGCTTTACCTCTTCAGGGGGAATTAGACAAGCTCTTTTCGAAATGTGTCGATAGTACCGCACGCTTTATTCGGGTGGACGTCTGCAGCATGTACTTCTGTCGCCACGCTTAGCACTAGGCTTGCGGACGTGTAGGGCATTGGCGAAGACAGAGATGGAACCGTCTGGCATTTAACCATATGCGAAATGCAGCAGCTCGGTTTGGGGTAGGATTTCAAGGCCTTGACTGAAACTAGGGGGAATGGGTTTGAGGTTGGTTCCAACTTTTGTACGGTATTTCCCCTGGGTGATGTTGTGTCTGCAGGATTGTCGATGAAAAGGGCTACCCGCTGCTAGCTGGTTCGGAAACGATTGCCGGAAAGCTTCATGGAATACAGTGACAAGTCAATCTGCTTCACGACAACGCGCGGTCGGCGCGCGTCTTCGGTTTCATGCCACAAGATTCTCAAGCTATGCTGGACCGCGCTTGCCCGAGCTCCTATTGTCGAGGCTATCATACACTTCTTTCTACATTTCTTGCGTCGCGCTCGGCGTGATACCTAGGGAGACAGAAAGGCTGGGACGAGGAAGAAGAGGCTGGCAAATCGGAACTCCTGTGGTGTTGACAAAAAACTTCACTAATGTTTTTACAGATGTTGGGGGTGTCAGCCAGATGGCGCCCAATGGGATGTGGGCGCTGAGGTGCGTGGTAGGTCGTGGGATGGCAATATGTTTCGTATCTTAGAAAGTAAGGGAGAAAAAAATAAATTTTAAAATTCGCGTGTGGGAATTTTCAATACTTTCGTTCGGAAGCGGTAAGGAGTTTATTCGGTGAGTTCCACGCCCGGGTGTGGTAATCTCTTCTCTTTTACAAGATGCGATCGAGCGTTGTACTGGAGCGCACAACACACCGCACTTTTGGAGTCTTCCTGCTCCGGAGTGCCGAGAGGGACTGCTAGGATTGTAGCAATTTCTTGAGCCAAACCCCTAGTTGAAAAACGATTTTTTAGGACAAAAATGCTGTCAATTCTTGTTTTTGTTTGTTAACTGCTGTTTTTGGCCGCAGTTCGCCTTGCGAATGTTTCACAAGAATGCTGGGTTGTGAACAAAACTTTCGCCCAAGCTGAGTTGGAATGAAATGGTGCCCCGGTAGCGTAACTGGTAGCGCACTTGCCCGGAAAGCGAGAGGTGCGGGTTCTAGTCCCGCCTGGGGCGAAAGTTTTGTTCACAACCCAGCATTCTTGTGAAAGCTGTCAATTCTGTTTATCAATCTAAACCTTAATTCACTATGAATCACCTTGGCGAGACTGAATTTTTCGTTCACAAAAACGAGAGAACTTTTTTGCCTTCTGAGAACAAATTTCTTATACCGGTTCACTCTTAAGATTTCTGGCCGCTTGAGCTGCAACATTTGCCTCGACTACAAGCGAAAATAAGGACGTACTAGGATATCCGTTCCTGGGGCTTAATATGCCATTTTCATCAGCTCGGTGCAAAGTACCGAGAACAGTGTATCCTTATCTTGTCAGAGTTTCAGGAGGTACAATACCGATTAATGGGAACTCCCTAAGTACTGCCTTAATCTTACTGGTTTTCTCGTGATTAGTTGACAAGTAAACGCATGAATCTGAAACCTGATAAAATAATACCACTCGGAAAGGACTTGTTTGCATTCAAAGTTGAATTTTAATTTCGCAAAATTGGAGGTCCGATTGAGGAACATTAGCCAATCAGGCATTTAGTTAAAACTCCCTTTCCGATGAATTTGAAACTTTGTTTTTTTTTTTGAAAAGAAAAATTGGTAATTGAAGTATAATGCTCTTTGCCACGACCTTTGCTAAATATTTCACTATTGGTTTGCCTCGAAAAATTTGAGTATTTTTTCCAAAGCATGTTTTTTTCCGAACGACCACTGAGTCGCGTTTTTTCCAAATTGTAAGATTTTCAATCTTCAATGTTTCGACATTACCTCATATTTACTAGGCAGCCTTTTCTGCTCCATTTGGCCGTATGCTTCGCTTCTTTCAAGCCAGTTAACAGCGCAGCGTTGTTATGTTTAATGCAACATTCACGTGTTATGTATTATTTTTCTTCGAAGTCCTCATTAGGGTCGGTAGTTCCTTGTTCTCAATTTCAACGGCATAAATATGTCTTAAATTGAAGAAAAGATAGGGCTGGCCGGAGCAGGCCCGATGAGTGCGACGAATCTTTCAGTCTGTACAGGAGGATCCGTCGGCGCACGATTGGCAGAGTTGTAGCGGACGAATTGACCAGCGCTTCTGTTAGCATTATGTGTGCAACGTTACAATAGAATGTTTACCATGTTCGTTCTACAGTCGCCACATCACGCGCTGCGACTAGTCCGGACACTGCCTTCTTGCCGCGCGACGGGCCTCCTGTCCGGTACCCTGGGTTCTCGAACAGCTTCGGCTTTGGCAGCCCTGCTTTATGAAAAAAGAATGTTGCAAACGCCGATTTCTGCCTCCTGCACTTTCGAAATCCTAATCAGTATGCCTGAAAAATAAAAAAAAACAAAAATAAGACAAAAAATAGAAAAAGGACAACAGCACCAACCTGATATTTTCGTTATGATTGAGGTCGAATTTGAGTTCCATGGTAGTTGAGGTGACTGGTCGACGGACGAACGACGACGTGACTTCATAAATTATTTTGAAATAAACAAGTGACGAAACCCATCATAGATGTACTTCTTCTTATTCACAAATTTTTTTCTGGAGGTTCCACCACTTTTTCAATGTACAGACGGTAAAACTCTTCCATCATTCAACGAAATACCGGTCGGCCGTCAAGTTCTGGCAAAAAAAAACTGCAGAAAATTGGAACACTTGTTGAACAGCTCAATAGCGCAATGTTCGGATGAGCTCGTGACAAAGTGCAGGGTATATTAATGATTGATTTTTCCTTTGAAGAATACAGTTTGAGATTAGCTGGTGTGATTGTCGCCGAGCGTAATTCTCCACGTGCAAGCTTGAACGCAACTTCTTTTAATGAATACCAGTACAAAAGCGATACAATATTGGTGAGTGATTCAGCTCGTCTTCGTTTTTCTCCGCTCCCAAGAAGCTACTTTTTTGCAAAATAGACACGAAGTTGACCTGAATAGGGGAAAATTGCTATCAAGCAGCAGCTCACGAAGTGCGATGAACAATAGCAGGATATCACCTGGCAGGATACCATCGGCATCACCTCAAGAGCACACGAATCTCACTTTCATTCTTTTTTTTCAGAATGAAAAGGAAGCCTAAAGACTCTCAAAATGCTTTCACTAGGAGGTGTTTCCTTCCGATTATAATTTCAGCGAGCGAGGGTGGCTAATGAGTCGCCTTGGGCGTTTTCGGATTGAAAAATAAAATTTCTTGAAAGTTGAGGGGGCAGACTTATAGAACTCGACGATGTGAGTGAGTAAAGTGGACCGCTAGACATGCATGCGTGAATGGTGAGAAATTTATTGGAATCCCTGTTATGAATGGAAGAAAACCCGCGCACATGAGCGTTTAGTCATGGTCTTGGACTATGATTGCAATATTAGACAAGAAAGGATCCTGGTCGCCATGGCCTTTAATAAAAGATGTGTCTTCGAATGTGCTGTGTTGCGAATGTTCGGATGTGCTTTCGAGCTGGTCTCAAAGTTATCTTCTAAATCTGCTAAACTGTTCTCTGAACGGAGCTGTGAAGCACAGGAGTGCAATATAGTGGTCGAGACTCACAAGGGAGGTCGTTCAGGGTGTGCCAAGCTTTTTCAAAATGGTTTCTTGCATGACATTGGGGCACATATGGGGACCACAGAATACCAAAGAAAAGGGGTCCCTAGTTCGATTCCTCGTGGTGACAAATTTTTGCATTTCGAGTTGACGTTTCAAAATTCGCGCAAAATGGAGTTAGCATGAATAATTAGTACCAAATTCATGATTAGGAACGTCAGTAACCCTTACAAATAGACTTTGATTGAAAAACTGGTGAAAAAGGTGTGACTAGGGACCCCCTTTTCTGGTATTCAGAGGGCCGTTCAGGAAAAATTAACCATGGTTCTGTGGTTCCCGCATGTGCCTCTATATCATGCAAAAGACCGTTTTGAAAAAGCTTGGCACACCCTGAAAGACCTTCCTTGTAAGAGTCAAGTCGCCATAGGATGTATACATCTCTTACTAAGCGGTCATGACGACCAGGGATACTTTCCTTGTTAGTGTGTGTTCTGTGAACAGTGCCCTTTACCGACACAGGTCGCCCTTTTTAGGTTTCCTTTCTACCGTAATTCTTATTAGGTACAGAAGCTAAGGGAACTCGGTATCGTCACATATTTGCTATTTTTTGTTATGTTATTATGGTAGTTATTTTTTTGTGACGAGTAGGATATGCTACCCAAAAAGGGACTTCTATTGTAGGAAAGAATAATACCGCGTAAGCACCTCAGGTCATTTGTAACATGGGCGATTTCGCGCTACTGTTGTATGTGATCAGTTACGACTCAAATTTTCACTCTTTATGCAAGTTTTGTATTTTGTTAATTCAAAAATTGCAGACTTTCAACATGCTACTCGTTACTGTTTTTACATTGTTTACGGTATCGAACGCAGCTAAAGTTATTTTCAATGGTATGCACTCGTCTGACAGTCATGTTGCTAGCATGCTACCGTTGGCCACGAGGTAAGACCACCACACCCATTATACAGGGTGTCCCACAATTAATGCAACATGCTTTTTACTTCAATTGGTTATGCACCAACTATGCTCAAGCACTTAATTATTACAAGAGACGACATTCATTTAATGTCATCCTGTCGCCCTGATTACTGCTCCGAGACGGTTGGGATTCACGTGTGCTGTGGCCAGAGTCAACCCTGCGTTGCGCAGTTCGCAACGGCACGTTGAGAGATCCTCAACGCACGCTGTATGGGCGGAGACAGACGGCTCGAGCATGCGAGTGTGAATGTTCGCGCGAGAGAACGTGTCTAATCGGGCGAAACTGCGCAACGTGGCCGTTGAGAACTGCGCAACGCAGGGTTGACTCTGGCTGCGGCCCGCATAGTCTCCACAGATGTCCTCTTTCAAACTTTTGCATGGAGAGGGCGCCAGCTCTTCCGTGTTAGCGCAATTTGGCATACGCTCTCCACTAAGATAATCCAGATGGGGTTGTCCAGTACGTTGAGACCAAAGAACTAGCCAGCATTTCGTTTGAGATTGCGAAGTGGAGAAGAGTGGCGCGACATGGTCCTGAACATTTCTCGTCCTCTGTGCGGGACGCAGCCCTGTTGTGACAAATCCACCATTCCTTCGTTAGGTAGCTGGTAATCTTAGTAACTGATGCTGCGCTGAAACAATCCTCATCTGGATGACGCAATTGAGTTTTTATGGCATATTACACAACAGCACCGGTGATATAGCCACTGTGAGCGGCCGAGATTCCCATTTCGACTATGAAAGGATTGGTACGCTGCTGCTTGCAGAGAACCCACGGCATCATTATATTTTCGCCGGCCTTCCGACAGAAGAGTCAGTGTGTTGACCCTGCAGATTGAACGGGTTATAGCATTCCCCGCCGGCGAATAAAAATTTACACGTCTGGAAACATGGTCCGAAGGTGATCGTCTTCTGCAGTCCTTTCCACTAGCGCTTCACCCTGTTGCTCTTCTGTTCTCCTTCCGAGCTTCTTTTAGCCATGATTCTCGATCATCTTCAGGGATGCATGTGTAGTTCTTGTGGGGCACGTTTCTCGCACATAGGTCAGTGCCTGAAATTCAACCATACTCTCAACTCATGTTTCACCGACTCTTTGCTATTGCATCTAAGTATTGTAGTCGAGTCGCTTCTTCACATTTTTTGTAAAACCTGGAGTAGCTGAAGTTACATTACGGGGCAGCAAGCACGACCATCCACTTCTCCTCTCTTCTATGCACTGCAGATTGTGGACCGTGCAAGTTCAAAAGATGAGCAATGTTTAGTTTGAGATGTCCTGCCTCGCTCGGAGAGGAAGTAACGGTTTTATTTGGGGTTCGGACACACCCTGAATTGGAAAGCCAACGAGGAGCCGTGAAAAGAGACGAGCTCATCGAGAGGAATATGGGGGAAGTATAGATATGCCAATCGTTGAAAAAATTAGTAAACAACACAATAAAAATTCGTGCTAAATGTGTTGGCAAGTGAAGTGGCTTGGCTTAAAACTTCACCTTACTAGTTACGTGTAAATATATAGGAAAGTTGAACTCGTATCAGAAAATAAAAAATCAGACTCTCCAGGATGAGCTTAAAGATGGCTACCTACTTTGATCACCTGAGAACTTAAACTAAAGGTCACATTAGTCTGAAGGTGTTGAAATGCTAGGCCATGTACTTAGTACGTAGTTGACGTTTGGGAAACATCCAGTAGTGAATGAAAATAAATAAGATATAGTTGAACGACCCGGACACTCGGATTGATCGAGCCTTCACTCGTTATTCGCAAAGTTTAAAAAAATGAAAAGGAAAATGGAAGCTGAAGGAATTTCTTGAAAATTTCTTTCCACGAAACACTGTGCTTTCTTCACTACCTGTTGCGTGCAACTCCATCTGATTTTTGAACTGTTCTCAACAACGAGCGTCAAATAATGTCACTGCTTTTGCCCTGATAAGGTGGTCATGCGGAAGATCCTGACTCTGTTGATTTTTCAGCCTTTTTGGGTTGAATCCCGTACGATAGTGCTCTCGCGTGAGTGAACATAGACATCTTCTTTAACGCAGCAACGCGGAACTCTGCTAGTTTGTACGACGAGATTAAAAAGAGATGTAGGCTGCGCTCTGTCGCACTCCTGTACACGAGAGAATCCTTGGCAGAGCTTTAGCTCTCTTACGTGAGAGCGTCAAACCCTTTATAAAGGGTGCATCCGAAGAGCAGGTGTATGTGCATGGCAGGTTGCCTCATGTATATTGGCATTGATGGAAAAGCACAGCTAGCTCAATCCGACACCGATGGCTTTCAAGGTCGTTTGTGAAGGAACTCCTCGAGCGCTCTTGACGTGTTTATTACGAAGAAAGATATAAAGGGCACAATGCAAAGCGCATTGAAATCAACATTGATGGACTTAAAGGCAAGATTCAGGATTAAATGAGGTAATTCCACTCAAATGTGAAAGTAGGGGTAGGAAGTGGACCGCCAGTGGAGAAAAAAGAAAAAAATCGTGAAATGCACAGGAAATACGAGCCTTTTGCTCTACGCTGCGGGGAGGTCAAAAGGCCGACACGTAAGAACTAGCCAGCATTTCGTTTGAGATTGCGAAGTGGAGAAGAGTGGCGCGACAACGGTCCTGAACATTTCTCGTCCTCTGTGCGGGACGCAGCCCTGTTGACAAATCCACCAATCCTTCTTAGGTAGCTGGTAATCTTAGTAACTG
The DNA here is from genome assembly GCA_036418205.1 of Ostertagia ostertagi. NCBI lineage: Eukaryota > Metazoa > Nematoda > Chromadorea > Rhabditida > Trichostrongylidae > Ostertagia > Ostertagia ostertagi. Next base: position 5,449 of record MU868727.1, on the reverse strand, counting down.
ATGCTGCTCTGAAACAATCCCCATACGGATGTCAGCAATGAGTTTTGTGCCTTGATCAACAGGCACCGGTGGATGAATAGCAACTGTGAGCCGAGATCCCATTTCGGACTATGACAGGATTGGTCGCTGCTGCTTGCAGAGAACCACCATTTATGTTTCGCCGGCTTCCACAGGAGGTCAAGTGTGTTACCCTGAAGATTGACGGGTATCGCTTTCCCCCACGATAAGAATTTCCACGTTCGGAAACATGGTCCGAAAGAAATCGTCTTCTGCCGCCCTTTCCACTGCGCTTCACCCTGTGCTCTACTGTTCTCCTTCCGAGCTTCTTTAGCCATGATAGCTACGATCATCAACAGGATGCATGTTGTAGTTCTTTGTGGGACAAGTCCACATGTGGTCGTGCCTAAAAATTCACAACTCCTCAAGCACATCTTTCTCTTGCTTTGCTTTAAGGTATTAGCCTAGCTCGAGTCGCTCTTACATTTTTTGCTCTTAAAACACTTGGCAGTGCTGAAGTACTTACGCGGGCAGACCAAGCCACGACCATCCACTGCTCCTCCCCCTTCTATGCACTGCAGATTGTGGACCGGTGCATGTTCAAAAGATGAATAATGTTTATTTGAGAATGTCCTGCCTCGCTCGGAGAGGAAGTAACGGTTTTATTTGGGGTTCGGACACACCCTGAATTGGAAAGCCAACGAGGAGCCGTGAAAAGAGACGAGCTCATCGAGAGGAATATGGGGGAAGTATAGATATGCCAATCGTTGAAAAAATTAGTAAACACAAATAAAAATGGCGGGCTAAATTTGTTGCAAGTGAAGGCTGGCTATAACTTCACTTACCAGTGTGAATTTTATAGGAAAGTGTGAAGCTCTATCAAGAAAATAAAAAATCAGACTCCCCAGCATGAGCTCAGAATGGCTACACTACTAATAGATCATGCGTTGGTTATTGGCCTGAGAAACTTAAACTAAAGGTCACATTAGTCTGAAGGTGTTGAAATGCTAGGCCATGTACTTAGTACGTAGTTGACGTTTGGGAAACATCCAGTAGTGAATGAAAATAAATAAGATATAGTTGAACGACCCGGACACTCGGATTGATCGAGCCTTCACTCGTTATTCGCAAAGTTTAAAAAAATGAAAAGGAAAATGGAAGCCTGAAGATTATTTGAAAATGTCGTCCATAACACTGTGCCTTCTTCTGTACCTGTTGCGTGCAACTCCATCTGATTTTTGAACTGTTCTCAACAACGAGCGTCAAATAATGTCACTGCTTTTGCCCTGATAAGGTGGTCATGCGGAAGATCCTGAATTTGTTGATTTTTCAGCCTTTATGTGTTGATCAAGGGGACTCCGTTGCTCTCGCCGTGGAGTGACATAGACATCACTTCTTGAACGCAGCAACGGCGGAACTCTGCTAGTTTGTACGACGAGATTAAAAAGAGATGTAGGCTGCGCTCTGTCGCCACTCCTGTACACGGGGAAACCAGGGTGAAAATCGTGTCGAGTACGTGGTCGCAGAGGTACGACCCCCCCCCCGAAATCGAGATCCTGGCACGACCCCCTCTAACAGAGCAAATTAATTCAATTAAAATAAATCCTGCAAAACAAATCAAAAAAAATTCTGCAAAATAATGCTAAGGACGCTTCATCTTGTCATCTATGCACGTCTTCCATCGCTGCATACTTTTGTGTACATACTGAAATATCGACTCGAGGAAAGAGGCATTAACTTTGTGTGACCTCAAGGCGAGGTTCGTTCAGAAACGCACAGAAATCCTGAAGACACGGGGTTGCGATTCAATCTTGATTCTTGCTTGAGTATATCAAAACAGCCGAGTGTATCAAAGGCCGATTCAACGGCAGCTGCGGCGCGATTGTCACTGGGTCAGATTTGCCGAAATTTCAAAAAAAAACGTCCGAATCTACACCCTCGATGAAAAGGTTGCATTCCTCCATTTCACAACCTTTGAAGCAGCTTGAGGTAGAGTTAGATAGAGCTGGATTTCGCGTTTCCAACAAGCATCGAAATTGCTCTGGAAGCCTTCCTTGCAGAAAGATAGGGTCTGTCAAATTTCGTCGAGTAAATGTCGAGGAGGCCCGAAATTTTCACGCGAGTTTTTGCCACTTCAAGAGCAATATATCTCTTATATTGTAAGATCCTGAAAAAGGGAAGATAGTTTTGGAAAGCGGAAGGTTTGCGCTTCCTGATGGTCTGTTTAGTTTTCTTCTACAGCTTTTTGGTTGAAGAGATAATTGCGTCGAGGATCTATCGAGGACGGATCCGGCCACCTGGAAATCCGCTCCCTCATTCACCATTGCAAGTGTGACTCGTTGGCAACACTCGGAATGTGTCTAGAACAATATCTTTGAACGCAAACAATAAGAATAGGAGCAATCGTCATCATCCGATTTGGTATTGGTATAAGCCATGCATCCCTCCTCCACTCACAGTTGCAGAATCGATTGAAAGGTGTTATATGATGGGGACCTTCGAACGAAACTGTATTGTAGTAGACATAGTGTGTTGTGCTATTCCTGTAACCTAAAAAACAACTTCATTTGCCCAGCGCTTTTTCTTCACGGTTGTCGTTTTTCCGACAGGGTCCCTAACAACAGCGTCATTCTCAGCGAGGTATTAAGGGAGAAGGAGCGAGTGATAGGCGGAGGAGGTGCCTTTGCAGCGCGTGCGCACATGTGGCACTCTTCTTTGCGGGGATGCACTTTCATTCTTTGTACTGCCTTCAAATACGCCCTTCTCATGAAGGTGGAGGAATGGAGCGACTGAACCTGCAAAGAAAATTTAATATCATGTTTTTTTTCAGATGTTTTCATTTTCTGCTGCGCTATACCCTATTACCTATCTGCACCATGATACCACTTCTGTTACTGACCCCCAAGAGTACGACCCCCCATGGACCAGCCCAACAGGTACGACCCCCCTGTCGAGGATTTCCTCGACCGATATTCACCCTGGAGGGACTCCTTGGCAAGAGCTTTAGCTCGCTTACGTGAGAGCGTCAAGCCCTTATAAAGGGGTGCATGCGAAGAGCATGGGTGTTATTGATTGCATGGCAGGTTGCCTCGTGTATATTGGCATTGATGGAAAAGCACAGCTAGCTCAATCCGACACCGATGGCTTTCAAGGTCGTTTGTGAAGGAACTCCTCGAGCGCTCTTGACGTGTTTATTACGAAGAAAGATATAAAGGGCACAATGCAAAGCGCATTGAATCAACTGGACTTAGAGACAAGATTCAGGATTAAATTATGAGGTAATTCCACTCAAATGTGAAAGTAGGGGTAGGAGGTGGACCGCCAGTGCAGAAAAGAAAAAAAAAAATCGTGAAATATGCACAGGAAATACGAGCCTTTTGCTCTACGCTGCGGAGAAGTTCAAAAGGCCGGCAGGGAGATGAGAGATAATGTGAGCGCGGAGAGCGCTAGAGAAGTCCGAGTAGAGAGAGCATAGCAGATCAACATAGCGACGCAGACAAGATATCGAGCGGTGGGCGGAGCGTGTCGCAACAGGTGGAGCGTGTCAAAGTTCTTAGCGTCGAAGTAGGGAAGTGACGCGACCTCTACACTTGCGTACCTAGCGCTTCTAGCCACCGTAAAGGCTCATTAAGTGGGTCTGAGCCCGAACTTTGCCTTTAAATACGGAGCAAACTCAAACTGTTCTCAATACAGAGGGGAACATTTTCTCTGAAACCTACATTTCGCATTGATGAAGCTGGTCTTATGATGATCTGTCTCATGTTTAGGTAGTGTGACTAAGCTTAATATCTCGGTGGAATTTTAAGAGGAATTTTAAGACGTGAATAGCTAAAGTTCGACTCATATAATTTAGTTTAATTTCTCTATTGTATTTCGAAGAAATTTGATGACACCGTTATCCCCTAAACAAATGAGACTGACTCGTAAAGCAAATGTTGCGTGTGGATTTGATCGTACTCTAGTGCAGTATAAGGACATGAAGAAATACACTTCAAACATGGTTCTCACCTTTCCTAATTCTCGAAAACTCGAATGAATGGTGTGAATCCGTCTGAGGTAGTGCCCTCTCTACAGCCTACGTAAGCATCATTAGAAATAGGTAAAGGAAGTTCTGACGCGTTTTGGCTTATATTTTCGTCGCAATGATTTTCCCAATAACTTTCGATCCATCCAAATATTCTACCTAATCTTTATATGTTTGAGTATTTCTCCAGCACATTAGAATTACCCTTTCAGGCTGGTTAAAGCGCAGCATAATGTGCATTTCTTGGAAACGAATACTAAACCATCACATTTTGAGTATCCGAGTAATATTACTTTCACCCATTTCGAACTAGACAGTGAGTTTACTGCAAATGGTGTCACGCCCTTCCATGTAATCTTTTCCATTAGAAACTTTATTAAAGTCAACCTGTTCTTTTAAAGAAGATCCATATTTCGTCACTCACGTGCTCAAGGCTATGTGGACAAAGATATTCAGCCCCATTGATTTCCCAAGATATTGGGAAGTTGGCGATAGAGCTCTTGTGGAAATGCTGGATTATCATTCAAGAAAAGTATGTTTATTTTTGTATCTCCTCATTCTTTAATGTGCGTGAAATCGCTGAGCACCGTCCGGTGTACCAAGTTCAACACGAAAGTTGTATATGGGATATTTGAAGAGATCGTATTCTGGTTCTTGTGCGGTGTATCTGCGCGAAGGGCTTGGTATCTAAAAATTTCAGTGAGGTCGTTGTGATAGAGGCTGGCTGTTGCAGTGGAGAAGGAGGTAGTTTCTGACGTGTTTTTGACGGTTCTGGCGAAATTTCAGAAAGGATGCGGAAATAGAGAAAATTAGAACATTTACTTTTTTTTGCTCTGAGGCAGGGATAGCCGAGTGGTTAAGAGGTTAGACTCATGTCTGAAAACCGCGAGTTCGATCCCTGCCGAGGTTAACCATGCCTTGCAAAAATTGCAAAAATGGTTCTAGTACCAGCGTCAGGCCCAGGTTGACAGGCCGGCTGATGAATACCCCAGTCACACCAAACATGTCTAAAATCAGACGTCACCCGGAAGTGGCGCGCAGAACCCCCGCCCGAGTTCTGTGGTCAGTATGCGAGGGCTACCGAGGAGTGAACGGCCTCGGCCAAAGAAGCTAGTTCGAATTGGGACTCTGAACGTAGGATCGCTAACTGGGAAGTCCCGAGAGGTTGCTGATCTGATGACGCGCAGGAATATCCAAGTCCTATGCCTTCAGGAGACGCGATGGAAAGGTGCTAAGGCCAGGGAAATCGGGGAAGGTGTCAAACTCTACTACAATGGAGAAGACACCAAGCGGAACGGTGTGGCCATAGCGGTAGCGGAGTCGCTCAAGGACTATGTCTCCGCTGTGAACAGGATCAGCGATCGGATCATGGCTGTGAGGATAGACACGAAGGAGGGGTACTGGACCATACTCTCGTGTACGCACCGC
>MU868726.1:30174-48601 GCA_036418205.1 Ostertagia ostertagi | reverse complement strand
GTTTCTCGAGGAGTTTGAATGTGCCGCTTTGTCTCACGTTCATCGACTTGAAGAAGGCCTTCGACTCTGTGGAGACAGAAGCGGTCATCGAAGCCTTGGGCAACCAGGGCGTCCCTACTCAGTACATCAAGATTCTTCGTGAGCTCTACAGCAACTTTACGACCAGAATCTCACCATTCTACAAGGAGGTCATCATCGACGTCAAGAGAGGGGTTCGACAGGGCGACACCATCTCGCCCAAACTCTTCAGCGCCGCTCTCGAGAACGTCATGCGTCAACTGGAATGGGAAGACATGGGAGTGAAGGTCGACGGCCGGCAACTACACCACCTTCGTTTTGCTGACGACATCGTTCTTATAACGCCGAACATCGAGCAAGCGGAGCGAATGCTGGCTGATTTCGACTGCGCCTGTGGTAAGGTTGGTCTGCAGCTGAACCTAACGAAGACGATGTTTATGAGAAACGGATTGGTTCCTGATGCCCCATTCACGAACATCACCGAATGCTCCAGCTACGTGTACCTAGGTCGGGAAATCAATATGATGAACGATCTAGCTCCAGAGCTGAGCAGGAGGAAACGAGCGGCATGGGGAGCGTTCAAGAACATCGAGGGAGTAGTGAAGAAGACGAAGAACATCCGGCTCCGTGCCCACCTCTTCGATTCCGCTGTCCTTCCTGCCCTAACCTACGCCTCAGAGACTTGGACTCTGCGCAGGCAGGACGAGCATGCGGTCAGCGTTATCCAACGCGCTGTCGAGAGGACGATGCTAGGAGTAACCCTATACACGCAAGTGCAGAGGGGAATCCGGAGTTCGAACTACGCCAACGATCGAAGATCAGGGACGCTGCCGTTTTCGCCAAGGAATCGAAGATAAGGTGGGCCGGACACGTCATGCGATTTTGCGATGACCGTTGGACCAGAGCGGTTACCGACTGGATCCCTCGGGACGTCAAACGAACACCTGGACGACCGCCGGCCCGATGGACTTCTTCACGAAAGCTCTGAACGAAAGGAATGAAGGACTTCGTGTCCCTCGAGCGAGGATCCACTGGACCACTCTAGCACGCGACAGGGACGAATGGAGACGTTGCTGGCGCCCGCTCGAGCAAATCGACGATCAACGGGACGACAGGTGATACAGGTGATGGCCGTGGTTCTTACTTGATCCGTCTCTATCTGCATGCTCTCCCTCGGTATTTTTTTTCTAGGCGTCCGTTATCTCTCACACCGCTAGTTAATTCTTCAGTGTGGAACAAAGTTTCTTTTTTGAAGATCCAAGTGTTTTGACGGTCTCTTTCTTTTGCTTCTTAACGGCGGTCCGTTTTATCATTCTGTATTTATCGAGCGAAATAGTCGCATCAAGAAAATCATGCCATTCAAGGTGAATATGACGTAGTCCACTCCACTGATTTTTCATGAGCTCGTGCTGCGGAAATATGTCAGTGTTACATGTGTATGTTAAACGCGGTTACCCGGCAGGAGGCCCGTCGCGCGGCAAGAAGGCAGAGTCAGCGGACGAGTCGCAGCGCGTACTGTAGTGATTTCGCGTCAAGTTAAATAGAATGTCCATTGTACGTCCTACATCGCACATCACGCGCTGCGACTCGTCCGCTGACTCTGCCTTCTTGCCGCGCGACGGGCCTCCTGTCAGGTACCCCTTGAACGCAGAACGCATAACACTACAGGGAGGCGCGAAACCTAAACTGCGACTGGCGCGATGTCGCGTAGTGACTTCTTGCAACACACTTCTCCCTCACCAGAAACATCGTGGGAAAGGACCACATACCAGTTGAGTGCACTTGACAACTCCTACCACATTGAGTCCGCTGAATACAATTGCGCAGGTGTACACAGCTTGTGCAGTTTGAGCAGATTCAGCCTAGAAACGTAAAATTTAGAATATTTGTAGTCCATCCTCTGCTTCCTATTTAAGCGGTCATTTCATCCTGCCAATTACACCTCTCCTCAGCCGTTCGTTCGGTCGATCTGAGACATTGTGAAGTCGTGAGCTCGCTAGCGGTTAGGTGTTCCGCTACGATTCGAGTGGTGCGAGCGATGCGCCAACGAGTCCAACGGCTTGGTTGGCTGGCGCATCGCTTGAACCACTCGAAGCACTCATTGCTAGCGAATTCACAAATTCGCCGAGACTGACACCGGGCTTTCTTGGTCAGCTGGCGCCAACAACACGGCGTTCATGAAACAGCCACCTACAATTTGTTCGAAAGGCTCAAAGTTTATAGAGTTTCTGGAAAACTGTCCAGATAGAAAATGTGACAAATTTCATGGCGAGTTCAGATATCAACACAAAAATCCATGTCGAAAACACTAAAAAATTTTGTGCTATTTTTTCAGAAGAGGTCGATTTTCCTATGTTCAAAAATGATACAGCCACCCCGTGTTTCTTCGTTGAAATTCATTTTTGCTTCATGAAAATGATTCGCAGTTATCAGGCTTTCACCTTAATGTTCCCACAAGATAAAAAAGGCAGTTGGTTTTGAAAAAGGGTAAACTGTAACAAAAAAGAACAGGAATCGTCAAGCAGTCATATTGCGCAAAAATTGAGTCAAAGCTCCAATACGGTTAACAATCTTTTCTGGAATCCTGTAGGTTATGGAACAACGAAGAGCTCTGGATGTTCATCATTGCTTTTTGGTCAAGTTAAACTTCGCATTTTGGGGAAACATTTCAATTTCATCGAACAGTGCCCGGAATTCCAGTCTTCTTTCAAATTAACTTTCAATGGATATTGTTTGGGATGTGTTGAAGATTTCCGAGGTCATTCTTCAATGGAGAATTAAAGAAACCTTGTTTGTGAAAAGAAATTCTCTCGAAAACTGAGACATTTTTTGCTCGAAAGTGTAGCCACGTCCACTGGAGCAAGATCAGTTCTTTTGTCTGTTGTGTCTTACTTTCTGTTTACTTTCTTTCGAGTTTTTCCTTCCTCATTAAGGGTTTTTCCTTTCATTAGACTCCTATGAAGCGAAAAACATTGAGAGAAACGCAGACAGAAAGTAAGGCATAACGGACAAAAGAACTGATCTTGCTCCAGTGGACGTGGCTACACTTTCGAGCAAAAATGACTCGGTTTTCAAGAGAATTTCTTTTCACAAACAAGGTTTCTTCAATTCTCCACTAGAGAATGACCTCGGAATATCTTCAACACATCCCAAACAATATCCATTGAAAGATTGGATTTGAAAGAAGACCGAAATTTCGGGCACTGTTCGATGAAATTGAAATGTATGTCCAAATTGTAGAGTTCAACTTGACTAAAAACTTCTTTGTTTCATAACCTACAGGATTCCAGAAAGATTGTTAACCGTATTGGAGCTTTGACTCAATTCTGCGCAATATGACTGCTTGACGATTCCTGGTCCTTTTTTGCTACAGTTTACCCTTTTTCGAAATCCAACTGTCTTTTTTATCTTGTGGGAACATTAAGGTGAAAGCCTGATAACTGCGAATCATTTTCATGAATTTGAAAGAAACACGGGGTGGCTGTATCATTTTTGAACATAGGAAAATCGACCTCTTCTGAAAAAATAAGCACAAAATTTTTTAGTGTTTTCGACATGGATTTTTGTGTTGATATCTGAACTCGCCATGAAATTTGTCACATTTTCTATCTGGACAGTTTTTCAGAAACTCTATGAACTTTGAGTTTTCGAACAAATTTAGGTGGCTGTATCATTATTGAACGCAGTGTATCGATATCAGTGATTGCATGTAGGGAACATCTTATAAGAAACTCACAAAAGCTAGCATGAAGAAGCAAGTAGCCATACAACCCTGCGATATGCATGCAAATATGATGACTCGTATTCTTTCCGAGACGCAAGTGCTTCGGTCTGAAATCGGACCGGCGATAATCTTCACAGCTGCAGACAGCACATACGGTAGTGCCGTAGCATAGCCGGTAGATTTTACGTGGAAATGCAACACCTGTAAACATTTCAATCGGCACATTTCGTAAAGCTTGGGAGGCGGTAGTGATTTTGGAGAATGGTCTTTAATATAGAGTCGGAAGAATCCTAGGAAAAAAAAATCAATAAAGAAGAATCCTAGGCTGACTTTGAAGCGAAGAAGCATTAGATGCTTGGAGGAGAAAAAAAACTAGTGGATACAATGGAATAATCATTTTAAGGTCCTGGCTGTTGGGTGTGAGAGCCGGACTTGGTACTCACAGAAGGTAGTGAAGAGGAGTATGGTTTTCACACGTCCTTTGCAGATCTCAGTGCAGTCACCGCATCGTTCGTTTCGATAGAATGGGCTTGCAAAACCTCGTGCAAAGTTGAACCCAGAATTGCTCTTGTTTTTTTTTGCTCTATTTGTTGTCGAAAAAGTCTTTGGCCGTTTAGATCAACCGTCAATGATCTCTTCATAGCATTTCTGTCGTGGTTTCTCACAGCTTTTGTGGCTGAGAAAATCGACCTCGACTGAAAGCATGCTCGGCTGCTCCTGTTTCTAAAACCCAGAGAACGCGTCACGGAGGGAAAACTCGTCCGCTGACGTGGGAACGATGCCACAAGAGTCACTTCTTGCGAAGAAACCCTTGAGTGTCGTCCAAGGCATGGTAACATTTGGTTGCCGAAGTCCAGAAACTCGAGAAAATGCACAAATTTGTTGGCCTGTTCCACTGAATGACGAGTGTCTTCTGGAGCTGTTTGGAAACAGTCTCCGGAGCAATGCACGGGAACTGACGCAGCTTTTTCAAAGTTATCAGAACACAATAGCTGTTCCTCAATATCTCTCTCAAAAAGAAGAGAAATTATGGCAAAAGGAGATTTTTGATATGGGTGACCGCCGTCAGAAGCCTTCAAGATTTTACATGAACATTTTGATTTATTGTCTGTCTCTTGTTTGACCCGGCTACTTTGTTGGCAGCGCCGATTCCAGCATTGCAGCATGGGAAGTGACTTTCAAAATTGGTAAAGCTCCAAGCGATTCGTTCACTGACAGCTCCTACCAAAGAACTGCACTGCTATTGCTGAACCATAATATGGGCAAATGGATGGGTTCGCCGGCACTATGCTTCAAAAACATGGAAAAGTTCCACTTTATCCAGGCAACGCTCGTCAACGAATTTGGAAGAAGGTTCAGCAAAAGTCTCAAGCCCGTTATGGGACGTTCCTGTCCCACCTGTTGCGTTCAGGAGACCCGGCGCCAACAGACTATCATCCGCTTCAACTGCTATCGAATCGACTAAAGGAGGGAAGCTTGATGATCCGGACCTTCAAAGAAGACTTCTTTAAGGGTTTTGCTTTGAAAGCTCAGTATTTCCAGACAAACGGCATCCACGAGTTACCTGCTAAAAGGCAATATGTTGACGATCATGGTGGGGCATATATTTGTAAATTGCTCACTGAAAGGAGAAAAAGGAGTTAGAAATAAAACCGACAAGTGACCATGGCCTTTTCCGACAACCTGTCGCTTGTAATTATAATATTATATTCCAGAGGCATATTCCACTATGAAGAAATGGATGTAAGGCAGTGATTAGAATGAGCTCTGAAGAGGCTGGTAGGGGAGATGAGGGTGCTCAATGGTGCGCCAGAGGCGAGGAAGCAGAGAAAAACACAAAACGGGATGCCCTTGTGGTGCCGACGATTTTCGCTCACGGACAGGCAGCGGCTAAGATGGCGGACGTATGGATGCGTTAGATAGCACCTTTGCCGATGCGCTCCCTATTTATCGTAATCGCTTCCTTTGTGGGAGAACTTCATGATGATGTCGGAGGTCGAAGAAAGGGAGGTATAGCTAGTCGACAGGCGGCCCCTAAGGGGGCGGGAGATGCGCATTCCGCAGCGAAGGGTATGCCTTAAAGCGGCCGAGTAGGATCATACCCAAGCTGGTCGCGCCGCGGCACGCCCACCCTCGCACCCGCCGTCTTCTAGCTTTCAACAGAGGGAGGGAGAGAGCGTTAGCGTTGAAGAGGCCAGTACCAATGAGACCCGCATCAATGCGCAAATCAATGAGCGAAAAAAGTATCCCATTTATCAGGCCGTTTCCCGTTCTAGGCCGTTTCCCAAGGGTTTTTTCTTCATCACTGCACCACTGACCACCTTCACCTTGATTTATAATGGGCTGACTTTTCATCGCAAACTCTGCCTACAATCCAACCACTCGTGGCTAAGATAAGTCAGCCCAGAGAGGTCGAACATATGTGATTTTCACAACTCTAATATGGTCGGTCTTGACCACTGGTATTCTTTCTATTTTGCTCACGAGGTAGCGATCTGTATCATGGGATTCCTGCGCTGTCTCATCTGTTATGCTGTCTCGGTGCAGAACTTCTCTTCGATTCTGTCTCTGTGGACCGTAAACACGTCCGTTATTCAGTTTCGACGGTTTTCTTCCCCATTTACTTCAGTAACGGTCCGCTTCCCATCTCTGCTTTCATTTTCGAGCAGAACAGTCATATCAATTTGATTGTGTGCAGGGTCTTCAATTCGAGAATGTTCAGCAGTCCTCCAGCAGTGGTCGTAGAAACTGCCCGGTTAATAACGCTAAGCTCACCTTATTAATATAAACTGGCCCATAGTAGAGAAAAGAGAGAAATCCGAAATGAGCTCCAACATTCGAGAGCCAAACTCCGATTATGCAGGGGTCTCGAACCACGTGCAGGTACGGCACCGGTTCTCGTGCTGACAGATCAGCACTGTTTTTGTCAAGTTGAATTCGAGCCAACTCTTTTTCGCTCACATTCCTGAAAATCTCATTTTAAGACCAAACTTGTCCATCACTCGGTTGCTTGGATGAAGCGTAACATTTTCACAATGTAGCCCGATACCCCTAAATGCACCGTAAAAGGAGGAGACTCTTAACACGAGTACGACAGCCGACAAGTGCTTGCGCTGTTCGATGTTGTCAACGTGTTAAGGCCGATGTTAGACTTTGCGAATCGCACGATTCGCTATCATCTGCGGTCGCGTCGCGGCCAGTGAATCACTCAATTGCCTGGTACCGCAACGCGACCGCGGACGCTAGCGATTCGCAAAGTCTGACATCGGCTTTAGGTTGCGCTAAGCGCGCGCACCTCGCACCCATATCGTTTGTTTTTCGCACAGAGGCTGCTTCTTTCATGAGTGTATAGAGTATGAGTATTTCTTCTATTGATCACACTTCAAAATGACCACAAAAACGTCGTCCGCCGAATGGTCATATATGCTCTATTTTGGCGAATGCTTAATCTCCTAAGTCGTAACAATTTGTCACAGTTTAGTTCATTCCTCATTTCCTTAATATTCGCAGAAAAATATGTTTAAGAAAAATATTAGAAGTAAATATAGACATTATGCGTATGGAAAGATACATGTTATTACCGAAATGACCGCTTCAATTTTTTTAAAAGCCACTATAGCGAAGTACCTACATAAATTGGCCTTTTATATTGCCATACACGTCATTTTGATCGAAGTTTCACTACTTACCTCCCAATAACTTCAACACATTGTATACTGCTGTGAATATTTAGGTGGTGAGGAAAGTTATTGCGCTTTCCGAAATTTCAAATGCATGTATCTCGGCTCATTCAGAACATTTTTGATTTGAGTTAAAGGAAGCGATCACGCTGGCTTCCACGCTGGATTTGCTACCCTCGCGTTATCAATCGATAAGGTGTGAGGCAGTAATTGTTGGACGAGTGTAAGCCCATGGAAGATATGATACGATGAGATAAGAAGGTGCGGCTGCTTGATAAGAGGTGCACTCCAGAATGAAAACGGGACGATAACGATAACGGTATCATATCTAGCACGCTCTTATCGCACCCCTTTCCACATCGATAAGTCTTGGTTTTTGCTGAACGGAAGTGGATTTCGGCGCCTTATCACTCCGTTGATAAGGCGCCACTGCCACTGAAACTTCACGTGTTCTAACATTGGGCAGGACCCCTATCCACTCCAGTACACAGCTTTCCTTATCGTCCCTATGAGAATTATCGTGACCACTTCCATTAAAGCTGTTAAAATCCATAAACCTCTGGTAATAAGGGAAGGGTTGAATTGGCACGGTTGCACAGAATACTGGAGCTGACGATGGCCCCGGCGGAGGTCGTTTCAGCTTGTGCTGGGTTTTGAGACATAACTCTTCAAAAAAAAGTCATCCAGGTCACAGACAATTGACAGATTCTTGGTAAAAGGTCTATCAGGTTCTTGATGGGGTGTATGAACACTACGGACTGCAAAGCATGCTCTGCTACGTGCTCCAATACTGGCCACAAGGTTGGTTAAGAGTTCTTGTGGAGAAGCGATCCATTCCTTGAAGACCGCGATTGACAACTGCTGGACAGTTGTTGGCGCATGGGGCGCTACAATAGCTCTCCTGAATGCACGCCACACGTGCTCCATAGGATTTGACTGGAGGAAGCGGGCAGGCTTCACCAATCGCCGAAATCCTCGCTTTCCAAGAGTTTTCCACCTAGGCTGCTCGATGCTCTCGCACCTTGTCCTCCATACGATTGAAGTTGAGGTCAAAGGCACCCTTGAAAAGATGCACATAAGTGAGGAGTACAGCGTCACAATAACGTCGATCAGAAAGCATTCCGCGATCAGGAGTTGGGAGGTTGGTACCCTTGCAACTTTATGCCTCCCCACACCATATCGAATGGACTATCAAAACAATCATGTTGAACGATGGTCCTGGGTGCATTACGTGTTCCTATTCTCGCCACATGCGGGTAAGTCCAAATCACTACTTACATTCAATTTGATCTTAACTGAGAAGAACACGCGATCATCCAAATCGGTGGTCCATCGCTAATGTCCCGGCACCTAGCAAATGTTCCCGCCGATGCGCGGGTTTCGAAGGAACACCAGATACTGTTGGTCGGTCAGAGAGACCATCCCTATGCGGTCACTGTGCCACTGTTCAGCCTGGGATTACGTGCCTTACAATCCTGATAAATGTTTTTGCAACTGCAGCCTGTGACTGACGTGGGTCCATTTTGCCTGTTGCAAAACGTAGCAATCACCTGCTGTTGCAGTTGATCGTGATCCACCTACTCTTCTAGGGGCAGCAGTGGCTGCAGTCCATATTGCTCCTTATGCGCACAAAACAATGGTGTGAGCAACAACATCAAACTCCTGGACCACACTCGTTACAAATCTTCCTTCTTCCAGTTTCCCGGGGATTCTTCCTCGCGTGAAGTCACCCTCGTGTTGTCTCTGAGACTTGCTGTAATCAAGAACACCACTACATTCCACAGTAACTTCTCCCTGCTCAGTACACTCTTGTCCTGTCCCACCAAACCCCTCGTTCTACGTGGCCACTCCCTTTTGGCTCCAGACTGAAGCCGACCGCTACGTATATGAGGCCCACTTTCATGTCCATGACTGCAAGGGTACTAGCAGTGCGCACAGTTTCATCGAATTCGTTGAATTGTTAACAAGTTATGCCTTTATCCATGTCGTTCACAAGTTTTCGCCACCAGTGTAGTTTGATGGTATTCTTACCTACAACCAGGGTCAACCGTCCGTTCGAACTGTTCGAACGAAGGGGTCGCATTTTGGTCGGAAGGGGGTCGCAATTTCGAGGACTGCCAGCCACAGGCGCGTGCGTGGCGTATCCGAGGGCAAGAATTGTTTGTGCAGACCGCATTAGATTCGATTATTATGCACAGAGAGACAGTTTTAGGCAAATTACGGTGTTTTCCTTGAGGAATAAAGAACAGTTGAATGCATCCCTATGAAAGGTTTGACTTCTCGGGGCTGAAATTAAAGTTCTTCGGGACCTGATTTTCTGAGGACGATTCTTCCAGACAACGGTAAAACACATAAGAAAGCAGAAATCTCGTAGTCTTCAAAAATGTCTTCGCCCCTCCCCAACAAGTTCTTTGAAGGAAGTTATTATTGCTGAAAGCTCAAAAACTCGCATGTGCAAAAAACCTCGGCAAAACAAAATGTTCGAACGTGTGATTTTCTCGAAAAATGGATTTTGAAAAACGGTTTGGTGCTTGTTAGAAAGAGCAAATCCTGTACTTTCACCCCATGAAAAAAGTGCATCACAGAAATGAAAATGAAGTGAGTTATGGTCGCTGAAAGCCCAAAAACTCGCTTTTGCACGAAAAATGTTCGAACGGGACAATTTTTTGAAAAAGGGGACAATCACTAAACTTTTATACTGTTTTGTTAGAGAAATATTTGAAGTTTCTGAAACTTTTTACAGATTTCCAAAATGTCGCATACGAAAGATTTTATGGGCCTTCAAAGTTGAAGGTGCGCCTTCTTAGAATTTTGGGTTTTCCACTTCTAACAGAAGTACTTTCCGGAGAGTTAGGCAATCCTTGTAGTTTTCTGAAAGCGCACCTCAGGCACAGTCAAAATCTACCTCAACAAGTCAAAAAAATACGTCCCAAGAAAGTTATTCCCCTCTAAAATTTTTTCTTCGCCGCGTCCCGTTCTTCCAGCGCCCGGGTGATACCTGCCGCGCTCCAAGGCTGACGCGCAATGCAGACGCTGTCTGCGGCGGCACAGACGCTTTCTGGCGCAACGGATTCATGTCTAGCACTCTTATTAACAAAAACAGGGGGTCGCAAAAATCCCGAAAATGTTCGAACGTGACGGTTGACCCTGCCTACAACCCATTTTGTCGCGTGCGAGTGGGTGAACTTGATCAAGAATTTGATAGAGGTCTTGTCAACGACGGCTCATTTAATGTAGCAAAGCAGCAACAGGGAAATTTAGCCGGTGACCTGTGGATAATCGGTGAATCCTCGAAGAAATGATAGAATGTGATGAAAAGTAGAAGTGTGAACAGTCCTTGAATGTAATAAAGCAATCTCCAGCCGTACGAGCTTTCACAGAGAACACCGGCCAGCGGCATTGTGATGACCGAGCAGAGCTGCAATTCTTGATTTTTGTAAAGAAATTAACTTGGAAACAACTCTGAAAATATTACAAGTAAGAATGCTGTTGAACATAAAGACACATCCTGAGACTAGGAAACAGGGTGAATATTGGTCGAGGAATTCCTTGACGGGGGGGGGTCGTATTTGCCTCTGTGGAAGGCGGAGGGGGTCGTAATTATCGGAATCAGTATCGAACGAGGCGTGGTGACCAGGTTCAGGAGAAGTGGAAGTGGGCTCCCACTTCTTCTAAACCTGGTTCCCAACTCTCTCATTAGAACTGCATGAGGGAACGAATAGGATTCAATCTTTGCAGGTTCCATATTCAAAGAAATCGATATCCAATGAAAGGGGAGCAACCTTGTGTTGAGTTTAAAATTTAAAAAATTCAGTGAACGCACGCCTAGCCGTTCCGGCCTATGTGCTTAGTAGCATGGACCGCGCAGAGACTCGTAGCCATGGAGGCTGCGGAATTTCCGCAGCCTCTAGGGCTACAAGACCCTTCTTGATCAATGATATTAAGTACGGACCGAAACGACGTGCGTTTTGACTGGAGGGCGGACCGAGCCTGGAACGGAGCCGTCAATGCTGTCAGAGAGGCGTTGAAAAGGAAAGAGCAAGCAAGTAAGCCGTGGTTATAAGAAATCCCACGTTTAATCACCA
Source organism: Ostertagia ostertagi (assembly GCA_036418205.1). NCBI lineage: Eukaryota > Metazoa > Nematoda > Chromadorea > Rhabditida > Trichostrongylidae > Ostertagia > Ostertagia ostertagi. The sequence continues at coordinate 37,094 of MU868726.1, read as the reverse complement.
GTGAGACACTTCGGCTCTTATCAGGAAGTCATCATGCACCCAGAACATCTTGAGTGACTGACCCAAATGACTTAAAATACGAGGGACCGACGGCATGGCGTATGCTCGGCTGGATGAAACCAAACGGCGCTGAGCGTATCTAGTTGTATCAGCGACGGCGAAGCGATGCGTACCTGAGGCATTTTGAGAGGTTTCAATGAATTTCTAGCAATGATGTGGAAGGAATCCTGGTTTTTGAGTGAAGAAAAATTCCTCGACATTTCCTCGACGCAGATTTCTCTTAAGTAGGAAGTTTTCGAAACAAGTCAGGCAACCATTTGAAAGAGCAATTCTTCTACTTTCTTAAGCTATCCTTACTTTTCCGAGCAATTGAGAAATAAGAAAGTTATCATCTTGAGAACACACAAAAATCCGCGTGAAAATTTCGAGCTCCTTTAAAGTTCGTTCCCTCAAAATTAGTGAAAAAGTGCAATCAGAACTCTTCCAAGCACACAAACAGTTCTCCAAAAAATCAAGTTTCAGAAAAGTTATTAAGGTTCGAAGCATAAGGGGAGAGGCAAATTTTCGAGATAAATCGCTCCAGCGCGTGAGCCGCGCCGCAGCCGCGTGAGGGATCAGCTGCCCCTTTAAATTCGGCGACACTTTCTTTGTAAGGTCCTACTCATCATTATTCTCCGTTCTTGTCTTGAAAAAGTGCAATCAGAACTCTTCCAAGCACACAAACAGTTCTCCAAAAAATCAAGTTTCAGAAAAGTTGTTTTGGTTCGAGCGCAAGGGGAGAGTGCAAATTTTCGAGATAAATCGCTACAGTGATTGATCTTCGTGTAACCTATGTACACGTGAACCATTACGTTTTTAGCTGTTACAATAGGAGAATGTTTTGTTTTTCAGGAATTCCTTTGTTAATCGTAGCTTTCGCGCCGTAGTCGCTGAATAGAGGTGAGTTCTCCTAGTTTGTCATTGACACACAACTGCTAATGAATCTTTTTCAAGATTACTTTGCTTTCACCATCGCTTTGTTCTGCTTTTGATCGGCTAGTGTTTTGATTTTGAGGACCACTTTTTTTACAGAGAGGGTCGTACCGAGACTCCTTTTTTTGTGCGGGGGTGGGTCGTATCACAGTTGCGTTTTCCCCGACATGGTGTTCACCCTGCTCGTAAAGTATGATACTGCGCTCGAACATAGAATCAAGCGTCAAGAGCACCGGCAGCGAAGAAATAAAGGAAAATAAACTTAGAGAAACTGAAAAAAGCCTACTTTTGGGGAAGAGTCTACTAAAAAGAAGAAGCTGCTCGCGGCGGATCAAAGGAATGAGCAAGGTGCTGAGAACGATTCTTTCAAAACAGACGGCGTCGGTGCTTCACGAGGTGAGCGGACCTTCAGGCAGTCTCAAGCGTGCGTTGAGGAACCTTCGATCGTTTAACATAACGGAACATGTTCCACTGCTCAAGCAGTAATGCAATTTTCAGCATGAAGAAATGCCGCCTGAGTTTCAGTACACTGTTACATTCCTGAGAGAGCGGAAAATTACTAGATTTCGAAGCGATTTTCATATTTGTACAACATTATCCACGAAAAGAGCTAAGGTTGCCAAAAAGCAATGCGAAAATCTAACATCGGTACTCGGACAGAATCTTCAACGGAGCCATTTTTGACATACTTGTCGAACTGTATAACTACCAGTTGGCGCCGCACGCATTGCGCGCACAACACAGATCTGCGGCGAATTTTGATGGTGCGACGAAAATTTTCAAATTTGGCTTGATACACCACGAATATCTGAATTCTCAGCTAAATTCTATCCGCTCCATCATCGACGGCTTTCAACCTCTTTTTCTTCGTCAACCATTATCTCTTTTTCTCGGTCTCCGGACTGCTTCCGGACAATAAATCTCGTGGCAAACTCCGCCTACTTCGGTGCGTGCCCCGCCCACCAATAGCATTTGGCCCCCTTCCTTTCGCCGACCTCTACCCCTTTTTTCCCGGTCTCTGGGACCTCTTGGAACCAAATTACGAATTTTTGGCAAACTCCGCCCACTTTGGTCATGCCCCGCCCACCGATGACAGCTGGCCTCCACTCCTCCACCCACCTCTATCCACCTTTTTCCGGCTCTTTAAGACTTCCCGGCCCGAATTATGATGGACTTGTAGAAAATGCTGTACACTTCAGAGCGCGCTCCGCCCATTGTGGGCGGGCCTCCGCCCACGTCATGTATGCTGGGAAACACCTTAGACATTGCTCCCCTACACCCTTTGTTTTCTGCTCTGTAGGCTTTCTCCCAACCGAGTTATGAAATTTTTCATAAAGCACTGCTTTTTTGGAGAACGCCCCGCCCACCGGGGTGGGTCTCCCTAATTCGATGTGACTTACCAATGCACACCTTTACCCACTTTTTGGCCCAGTTTCGAGGTCGTTTTCTGAATTGAAATCTGGTCGTCAGTACACTTCATTTCGACGCACGCCACGCCCACTGTGGGCGGGGCTCCGCTTAGCTGATGTGTGTTTTGTACTTCGTGAGACCTTGCCCACCCATCCCACACTTGACCCGGTCCCTCCAGGCGGATCCCGAGGAGCTAGGGAATTTCGTGACAGACATACAGAACGACAGACGACAGACGAAGCGCTTCATAGTAGTAAGTAGGACATGATCTGTGAACAGAACGATTCTGCTCGGAGCGCTATATTCACACTTTCCCGAATTGATCCTTATGGAGGAAGCCATGTCTTTTGATGCAAAAATCCTCAACACGGTCATTCTTGACCCTCTCCACATATCAATTCATTTTAATAACTTTTGAATGACGCGAGTCCTCTAGCTTACAGTGCCGTACTAATTTCCTGGACTCGATGCACATTAAAGTAGTTATGGCTTTCAAAAATATAAAAAATCTTTTTATGAATTTCGCTCGTGAATTGTCCCAAAACTGATTTCTCACTAATTTCAACACTTTCAGTGCTAGCTAGCGAGTACTCGGCGAAAACTTACAAATCCTCTTTCTCCAAAAATTTGCCAACTTTGAAGGAAGTTATTGTTATTCGAATACAGTACTCGCCGTTTGAAATCGAAAATTCCTTCGAATAACGCGAATCCTCGTTAATTTCGTGAATTCGTTATAACTCGGTTCAAAATTGAGCTTTCGAGAATCCGAAGATATCTTTGAATTCAGCTCGTCGGACACTATAAGAATGTGCTTTGATACTTTGGAAAAGCTCCATATAGGATTGCGCCATGCACTCGATTTTCATCTCGAGAAATAACTGATTGGATGTGATGCGTACCTAATCACACTAGTGGAGCCTGATCGTTTCATAGAAAGATGGGCTTGGGCATTGTCCCAGAATGCGCCACGTACTCGACTTTGTGCACTAGATTGCGAGATTAATTGAAACTTTTTTTTCAAGTTTCCATGATTTCTATTTCAAGGAGCTGAATGGTGAGACGTGTAGTCTCTGCGCCCAAAATCCCATTCTCTTGAGTTCGAACGAGAATCTTAGATCAGTTTTCAGCAGGACTAGCAGTCTCATTTCGTGACATTTCCCAATTTTCCAAGAGATTTTTGGAGAAACCTGAGGAAGATAGCGACGAAATCTCTTCACTTTCCTACACTACGCTTACTTGTCTGTAGGAAATATATGACGTGCTTGGTCGCAGGTGAGCGCTGTTCCGTGGAATGGCCCCAAACATCACTCCTCGTCATGCCCTTGTGGAAAGATCTGGTTTTTTGCTTTCATGTGAGCCTTGGAAAGTGAGATGTGCAATGTTAGTGGTCACGTGCGCGGTGCGTGAGGCTCTTCCCACGCTCCATCAAACGGCCATAATCAGATATCGATCGGACTGCCGCCAGATACGACGGAAGCTCATCAGCCGTCATGTAGGCTCGGCCACCACGCACGTGAATCGCACGTGGCCGACATGGGCTGGGAATGCGATCGGCATAAGGAAAGGCCGAAAACGGTGAAAAACCAAAGTTTCAAGTGGGGAAGTGATGCATATCATTCGATAGCATTTTTCACGGGGAATCTAACGGGGCACATTTCAGGTCTGCGAGTTCATCTGGAAATGCAAAAAATCTGAACTTTCCACAAGGGCATGACGAGGAGGCATGTTTGGGGCCACACCACGGAAGGAACGCTCACCTGCGACCAAGTTTTCCATATAATTCCTACAGACAAGTGACCGTAGTCTACGACAGTGAAGAGATTTCGTCGCTATCTTCTCAGGTTTCTCCAAAAAATCTCTTGGAAAATTGGGAAATGTCACGAAATGAGACTGCTAGTCCTGCTGAAAACTGATCTAAGATTCTCGTTCGAACTCAAGAGAATGGGATTTTGGGCGCAGAGACTACACGTCTCACCATTCAGCTCCTTGAAATAGAAATCATGGAAACTTGAAAAAAGTTTCAATTAATCTCGCAATCTAGTGCACAAAGTCGAGTACGTGGCGCGTGGGACATGCTCCAAGCCCATCTTTCTATGAAACAATCAGGCTCCACTAGTGTGATTAGGTACGCATCACATTCGAGCAGTTATTTGTTGAGATGAAACTCGAATCCCATATGGAGCTTTTCCGGAGTTTCAAAGCACATTCTTATAGTGTCTCGACGAGCTGAATTCAAAGATATCTTCGGATTCTCGAAAGCTCAATTTTGAACCGAGTTATAACGAATTCACGAAATTAACGAGGATTCGCGTTATTCGCGTGAATTTTCGATTTCAAACGGCTAGTACTGTACGTGTTCAGTTTTCAATGTGTTCCTCAAAAAGATAAGCTGCTTCAATGTCATCGCATGCATGCAAGAGCACCGTATCTCTTTGCAGACGCTGTTACTGGGGGGGGGAAGGGTCGTAACTCATCCCCCCTTCTGACAGAATCTTTTCCTTGACTTCGCGTTTGACCGTGGTTCAGGTTATATTGTCCAAACAACGTGAATGTGGCTCAGCCGCTGCAGCTCCTTCCTCAAGTGGGGGATCGTTCCTAGTCAGCCAGATAATCATGGAATATGCCTTCAAGATAACAATGGTTTTAGATTAACCAGTCTCGCTCCGCCCGTTATCCTGCTCATGTCAACACCGGGTTCATTGAAACTGAGTACAGCCGGGCTATTGTGTTGAGCAACTTTCAATAGATTCGACTGATGGTATTATCACCTTGACGACAGCGCGACAACTATGTATGCCGCACACATCAGATTGGTTTTTTTGCGTGCACGTCCGATTTCTTCCCTAAGTCTTCTGCTAATTGACCATACGTCCATAACCAAGAACCACGTTGCTTACAGTTTGGCCAAATATTCTTTAGTTTGGCAGAGGTTTTTCCAGACCTGACGAAAATATCCGTTCAATTCCTCATTTTCTCTTCATTAACACGAACATGTAGATAAAAAAGAATATTAGAAGTGAGTACAAAGCTACTCGTGTGGCAAGATATGTGTTTTTACCGAAACAACCACGTCCAAAATAATTTTGAAATCACTAAAGCAAAAGTAAGTGAAACTTGCCTTTTCAATGCTGTAACACATCATTCGACCGCACTTTCACATGTGTACCTTCCAATAAGTTTGACACACCGAATATCAGTGAAAACATTTTGTCGCATCGAAGTATTGCGTATTTAAAGCTCAAAATCCACAGATTTGTTGTGAGGCGGCGGCGCTCGCAGAATCGCTCTGGTCCCACGCGGCCAAAAATGCCAAAACGCGCGATGTCGTAAACGTGTTAAGAAAAACAGATGATAAAGTAGTAATTTCTTATAGTTCCTCAATACCAATAAACATCCATCATTTTTCTGGGACTAACAAAGTCTAGCAGCCGAATGACCTTTGGATAACTAATACAATTACTTGGGCTGCTTATTATCAGCCCTCAGCGTAAACATCTACCATGCTTTGGATATTGGGATGGTTTAGCGGTCGAATAACTTCTTATGCCGGTGATGAGATAGAAATACCAATAGTTATCGTATTTCCACAGACGCCGACCATTAAGAAGCTCGGGCAGATTAGCGGTCGAATGGATCACGACGACATCGCGAAGAAATGATATGTTTTCTTATCCACATCTGGATAAGAACTTCAGTGACATCTGCCTTCCAACGCTCCTTATCAGCCCCTATTATCACTTTCTGGTCCCCATCAAATATGTTCCCGTCCCACCCCCTATATCATATCTGCAAAACAACGCCTCAGTGCTGCTGGGCCTTGCGCTGTCAATGTCGTGACATTTTCCTTCCAACGCTTCTTATCAGCCCCTATCAGCTGTTATCACTTTCTGGTCCCCGCCAAGTTGTTTGCGTCCCGCCCGCTACATCATACTCAAGAAACAACGCCTTACTGCTACTGGGTCGCGCGCCATGTATTTCGTGACTTCGCTGCAGCGAAGGCGCTGTAAATTTCGTGACAAACAGACGTACACAGACCTCACACAAAACAAACATACACACATGCTTAGCATATATGTGTATTATGTATTATGTATTATGTATTATGTATTATGTATTATGTATTATGTATTATGTATTATGTATTATGTATTATGTATTATGTATTATGTATTATGTATTATGTATTATGTATTATGTATTATGTATTATGTATTATGTATTATGTATTATGTATTATGTATTATGTATTATGTATTATGTATTATGTATTATGTATTATGTATTATGTATTATGTATTATGTATTATGTATTATGTATTATGTATTATGTATTATGTATTATGTATTATGTATTATGTATTATGTATTATGTATTATGTATTATGTATTATGTATTATGTATTATGTATTATGTATTATGTATTATGTATTATGTATTATGTATTATGTATTATGTTATGTGTATTATGTATTATGTATTATGTATTATGTATTATTATGTATTATGTATTATGTATTATGTAGTATTATGTATTATG
>MU868726.1:3833-28968 GCA_036418205.1 Ostertagia ostertagi | reverse complement strand
AATTGATAAAGGCTGATAAGGCGCGTCAGAACGCAAAAGTCGTCGATTCCGTTACCTGGCTCGCGTTGACACCAGAGCGTCCATACTTACAAGTGTTATGTGGGGTGGGACGGGGACATTGTTGGTGGGTGATTGAAAGTGATACAACTGATAAGGGCTGATAAGGCGCGTCAGAACGCAAAAGTCGTCGATTCCGTTACCCAGCTCGCGTTGACACCAGAGCAACCATACTTACAAGTGTTATGTGGGGTGGGACGGGGACATTGTTGGTGGGTGATTGAAAGTGGTTACAACTGATAAGGGCTGATAAGGCGCGTCAGAACGCAAAAGTCGTCGATTCCGTTACCCAGCTCGCGTTGACACAGAGCGTCCATACTTACAAGTGTTATGTGGGGTGGGACGGGGACATTGTTGGTGGGTGATTGAAAGTGATACAACTGATAAGGGCTGATAAGGCGCGTCAGAACGCAAAAGTCGTCGATTCCGTTACCTGGCTCGCGTTGACACCAGAGCAACCATACTTACAAGTGTTATGTGGGGTGGGACGGGGACATTGTTGGTGGGTGATTGAAAGTGATACAACTGATAAGGGCTGATAAGGCGCGTCAGAACGCAAAAGTCGTCGATTCCGTTACCCAGCTCGCGTTGACACCAGAGCAACCATACTTACAAGTGTTATGTGGGGTGGGACGGGACATTGTTGGTATATAGTAGGATGAGATACTAACGTTTCAAGAATGATAAAATAGCAGGCAAATGCTGCATTCTGCCGCATCACTGTCAGTATTGCATAGGCTCGACTGTTACTTGTAGAGTTTTTTCTTTCTGAAGTCACCAACAACTCCTTTTTGATGTAGACCAATTTCCAGCCAAATCACCCTGAGTTTGCCACATTCCTTCTTCGTGGGACGAGCAGAAAGAAGGCAATGGTGGCTGCTCCCTTACCCTTTTAACTACACTATCAACCTATGTGCATTCGTAACCACTCGTTTTGAGGTCTATGGTTTTCAGAACTCATGATTCGACTTATGTAAATGCTATCGAATGATCTTTAATTCTTCTGTAGCCAAGCGAGGTTGATAGAACTTTTTTTATTGATTGGCCCGACGTTTCGACCTTTTCATCTTCTTCAGAGGCCTGAAGATAGCTCGAAGCTTTTGATTTTGTAAGCTACCCGACCAAGCATCTCCCCCTCTAGCGTTTCCGACCTCGTGTTGGGAACACATCGGAATCACTCAATACGATAAGAACTCACCAATGATTCCACCAGCACTGCGGAGCATTCAGCTCACACCCTGTTAGTGTAGTTATTGTTAGGTTGTCGGGAAAGTTCTTGCGCATTTTCTTGTTCACCTTGCAAATCTTTTGGGATCGTTTTGAAACATTCACTGTTGAACGCATGTGAGCGTGGTTAATGCTCTCTCCACAGCATTTCTGTCGTAGCATTCCTCTAGCGTCTCCGACCTCGTGTTGGGAACACATCAGAATCACTCAATACGATAAAGAACTCACCAATGATTCCACCAGCACTGCGGAGCATTCAGCTCACACCCTGTTAGTGTAGTTATTGTTAGGTTGTCGGGAAAGTTCTTGCGCATTTTCTTGTTCACCTTGCAAATCTTTTGGGATCGTTTTGAAACATTCACTGTTAAACGCATGTGAGCGGTGGTTAATGCTCTCTCCACAGCATTTCTGTCGTAGCATTTCGCAGCGTTTGAAGCTTAAAAATCGCCTTTCACTGAAGGTATGTTCGACTGCTCCTGCCTTTATAAGCCCACAAATGCGTCGATTGAAGCGAAGCAGTGGGAGTTCTACGTGTTGTGATGAACCTCCGAACTATCTTTCACAATATGCCAATTATTTGGTTGCCGAGTTCCAGATACTTGAGAAAAAACCACAAATCTGGTCGGCCTGCCATCCTCATTGACGAGTGTATTCTGAATTCGAGAGAGTGCTTAGTGCAATGCACGGTAATTGGCGGAGCTCTTTCAGTGCTACCAGACCACAATGGCCGTTCCTCAATATCGCCTCTAAAAGAAGTGAAATTATGGCGAAAGGATATTTTGAGATCTGACTGACCACAGGCTATTGAGACCATTAAATTTTGCAAGAACATTTTGATTTGCCGCCCGTCTATCGCTTGATCCGCCAACTTTGTTGGTGGTGTCAAGAAGTGGGATCCTCAGATAAACCGCACGCGAAAGCACGACTGGCTCGGATGCGTAGAACAAAGGATTGCAACGCCGATTTGAGAACTGCAACCTGGGAGGCAACATTGAAAGCTCATGAGGCTGCAAATGTTTCGCTCACGGAGAGCTGCTGCCAACGAAGTCCACTGCTATTGGTGAACAATAATGTTAGCAAGTGGATTGGTTTCCCGGCATGGAAAATCGGAGAAACTTTACTTTATGTCGGCAACGCTCGCCCACGAATTACGAAGAAGGTTCAGGAAAGGTCTCCAAGGCTCGTTATAGAATGATCTGACCCACTTAGTGTGTACAGCAAACCTGGTAGAGACGGGCTACCATACGCTTCTGTTGCCGTCGAAGGTACTGAAATAGGGCAGTTCGATGATCCGGACCTACTCGGAGTCAACCTCTTTGAGCTTTTCGCCCCAAAGACTCGGGATTTCTGAACGGCCGGCAACCTGAAGTTGCCTGCTGAAGAGCAATGTTTCGACGATTATGGTGGTGTATGTATTCAGCAATTGTTGGCTGCACTAAAGAAGAAAAACAATTTTGAAAAAAGTTGCCAAATGCGCAAAGACTTCTCCGACAACCTGATAAATGAAGTTCATTTACCTACCTATTAAGATTACCAACAAGGCGTGAGCTGCTCCGCAGGGCTGGTGGAATCATTGGTGAGTTCTTTATCATATCGGTGATCCTAATGTGCTCTCAAACGCTAGAGGGGGAGATGTTTGGTCGGGCAGCTTAAAAAATCAAAAGCTTCGAGTTACCTTCAGGACTCCAATGAAGATGAATAGTCGAAACGTCGGGCCATTCAATGAAAAGGTTCCAACTATCAACCTCATTTGGCTACAGAAGAATTAAACAGTTCGACCTATAATGCCGAGGTTCCAACAAGGGATAACTTGGAGACTGTCGGGTGAATATTTTGAGGTTGGCAATGGCTAATTTGGTTGTTCTAAGATTGTCAAAGATACCTGAACATGAATTGACATGACAGCAATGTACGTGCCAGCTTCTCGAAGCGCGGACCATTGCGCAGCTATTGCCCCCAACGCTGAGAAATTGATACCGATCGAAAACCCCTGAAATGATACGATTGAATTTCTGTTGAACCTCGAAGGTGGTCACCGGAAATACCTGCAGAAGACGTACAATCAGCACGAATACAAAGCCCCAGTTAACAGCAAACGGAAGTATAAATGTAGCGATGGCTGAGTTCAGACCGTAGATTGTCAGTGTTTTTCTGAAACTATGTATCAAAACACGAAAAGCTGAGGAGCATTCAATTCCCTTCCATGCTCAGCATTGAGGAGGCTTGGAACATAAGCGTAAATCAATGATATACGTATTGATTAGAAGGACGAATAGGAGGTGAGGAAGTAGAGATAATTAGAAGAACCTGGATTAAATTCACTCATTTGAAAGGTAGTTAGGGGAAGAAAATCAGGAGCATTGGCGAATCAGCTATGAATGCACACACATAAAATACAAATGGAATAATGTCATTGGAGCGAAGGGGTACTAAGAAACCTTGTGTCCCTATGCATTACCCTATGCTCGCGGTCAAGAAATATTGCGTTGATGCGTAATTATTGCGAATTTTTACAACAATTTTATTCAGCGGGAACGATCAAAATATTATGTTTGAAGGCGAACCAGGCAGAGGTTGTGATCGCATCCTTAAGCAGGAAGTATGGACCAATAAGAGCGCTTGGGCCTTTGCAAAGTAAGCTGCTCAAGCTGCAGACTTTTTTCTCTTATCAGGCTGTTGTCTGGCGCTCTCTCATCTGTAGCGCTCTCTCGCCCATACTCTCCTCTCCGCGCTTAGTCTCTCATAGCACAGCCGATTAGGAAGGTGAGTGAGCCCTTAACCTAAGCGTTTTTGACGGATTCTTTTCCTTTTTTCTTTACTGCCGGCCCACTTCGCACCAATACATTCGCATTCGTGTGCAAGAGCCACACCAATGTGATCCTGGGGCATGCCTTTAAGTGATTGTTCCTAAGCATGTTCACCATCCTTCGAGAATGCTTCCCATTTGCTTGGCAATCGGTCGATTCTACGAGTGAAGAAGTTACGATTTTTGAAGACGATCCACGCTCCTCGTCGTAAATTTTGTTCGTTTGCCAGTTTTTTAACGTCTTGTTGAAGTTGTGATCTGTAGGAGCTTCGGTCGGTAAATGTGGCGTTTTGAACCTCTTGAACCATCTTTCAACTTGGCTTTTGCTGATTGTTCCCTCGCCGAAAAGTTCGTTGAGATCGCGAAATGACTCTGCCGCCTTCCAACCTTTCTCGAAGTGGTAGAGCATGTGGCGAATATGAAGATGATTTTCGATAAGCATTTCTGTTAATGAAAGAGAGAAGAATATTTTCATGAAAAAATAATAACAAAACGCCAGTCTTTCTGAAAAAAAGAAGGCGCGAAAAAAAAATCCGCAATAATTATTCATCAACTCAATATGTTCCTAATTCTTCCCACAGATTCTTCTATCATTCTGATCTCCTATTCTCCCAAAAGCCTTAGTATGAATGCTGACTTCAGGGTGAGAAGTAAGTTGAGAGTCATGTAATCGAAGCCTTTTGTATGACTCCGTGACAGTATCACTTTCTTGAGATCCCTATTGTCTATGTTGCATTATGTGCCATTTTTGTCATAGATTTATGATCGTAAAAACGATCAATATTGTTTAACATCGGCTATTAGAGCAGACCTTTCCATGTACCTTAGTCCCATTTGGGCAACCCACATCATAAGTGGCAAAGTTCCAACCAGTGAACCAATTGCGATTGCAGAAAATAGTGCATTGGTGTGAGACGGCGACTGTAGCCAGTGTGTCTCTGAAATGTTGCATTTGAAATGCCCAACAACTGCATATCACCATATAGTTGATATAATAGAAGGATCTTGAGGCATGCATCCATCCAGTTTGCTTTGTACAACCCTTACTGCAAACACATAGAAATATTATTGGTTGGTAACTTTGAAATGTCGTTTTTGATCAAAGATTATTTTAAGTATAAAAGCTATACCAAAGCTTATCAACCTAATTTATTTCCTTTATGTGTGTCATCCACTCTCCACCTTTTGTTATGCAAGCATGGAGGTCTACCTCGTAGAACTCTTCCAGGTACGACTCGAAGAAGTTAGGTACTCAAATTTTGACGTCGTCGCGGTTATTGAATTTATTTGCTGCTAAGGAGTGTTGCGCTGACCTAGGTCAGTGATAGTTGGACGGTGCCAGGTCTGAGCTATATGGCGCGAGAGGCAGAGCGTCCCAGCCCAACTCCTCGATTTCTTGTTGCAAAATTTTCGCGACATGTGATCTTGCATTATCGTGCCAAAATTTTCAATGACCGAATTTGCCCTTTGACTACGTAGAGCCCGATCCTCGCCTGCGGGATGTTGTGCGCAGGGTTTAGCTGTAACTATATGACGCACAATCAGCTCTCCATAGTAAGCCATTCTTATACTGCTTCACCACACTGTAGCAAGACTTTTCTCTGTGGCTGTCCGGTTTCGGAGAGGCCCTCAGCTGCCCATCTGTTGCCAACCACGGCCATCTTCTCACTTTGTTATCGGGGAACATCCTTCTGTAAAACACGCTTTCAACGAAGTCAGGAACCTTCTTCTTCTTGGAGTTATGCAGCAGAGTTCAAGTATTGGCAACCAGTACTGCTTGCTCGTGTCGCTCAGAATAGGCCGAACCCATTTTCTATCCTGAAAGGCCTTAACAGTCGCACGTAGGAACTTTTAAATTTTTCTGTTGACACAACTGAATCTCCATGCAAGTTTTGTGCGGTTTGTCGAGGACTCAATTCGTTGGCTTTCTTTATTTCTCCGTCATCTAGAGCTAGAGGTCAAAATCCACGACCTTCGTCTCAGGTCCTTTACCTCAGTCTTGGAAGAGCTGAAACCATAGCTGAAAGTGCATCAGAGACTGAGTGTTGCTGCTCAATGTTTTGCACGTAATGAGTGGGATTCGTTGGCTGTTTTTATATACACGCTCAGGCGATGTTTTCTGATCAATCATCTTCGAGCAAAAGTTTTGGCTCGAAGAACATCCGCTCAGTGGCGCCTAAGATTTCGCAATATGCGCACTGAATCGCTCTCTCGAATGAATGGTCTCCCATATTACGAGGTTGAGTTTCAGCTGAGAAACAAAGCCACTAAAGGAAGCGACATTTCAAAGTTACCAACCTAATATTTGGGCGAGTTTCAAACTGGTAGCGCCCCCCAAGGGAACCTTGAAAAGAGATCGAAATTCTATTAATTGATTCCAATCCCTTACCTCCAGATGAATTTGACCACTGACTCTCGATGACGTCATCCATACAGATGATGGTAAAATTGAGCGCTAATGTGTTGCTTTGAAGCATCGTAAGGCAAAGTGTTGACAGTACCAGAATAATCAGCCTAGTTCGATGGAAAAAGAAGAACCGCGTCGACGAAGTGTTGTGAGAAGCGCTTTCGTCAGGTGCTCTCTTCTCTCCCTGATTTTTCGCCTCTTTGTTTTGAAACGGGTGCTCGAACTTTACGGATCGCATTTATGGTAACTCTATTACCTGAAACTAATGAAATGAAACAGCTTCTACGCAACTACCGTGTAGTGGTCACGTGCTACTCAGTCTCATTTTCTCCATTTGGCCAGCGACTGTACACGGGGTAAGGTGGACATCATTTTATTGTCACCAATCGTGCTTGTGAAATGTGAACGTTGAACTTAAAACATTCACGACGACGCCCCTTTTCCACTTTTCGGTCGCGTGGGACGGACGCGATTTTGTGGGCGCCGCCGCCTCACCACATAACCGCAGATTTTGTTTTGTAAATGAACAAAAACATGAATGTCACAAAATAATTTCTGCAATGTCCAATGCGTAAAGATTATCTAAACATATAACAGTAGGATTTCGATCAGAACGACAAATAGTGGTTACGAAAAGAGAGCATTTATTCACTTTCCCCGTGAAGGAATTTAAAAGCATTTTACACTCGATTACGAGGTTTGCCCACCTATCTGTCCATTCCTAGCGCCTGGCAAGCGATTATCAGTTGGCAGCCCATATGGGCTGCCATCGTCCCAGGAGCGCATGTTGTTGGCAGCCCATATGGGCGGCCATCGGCGTGAATGTGTTAAAGTACCAGCCCGATTAGTTGACGTCTATTAAGATATTTGTTGTAAGATTTCTGTTTTTATAAGCCTAAAGAAGTAGCTAGTGCTGCAAAAATTCACCAATAAAGCATGTTAAAAAGGAGCCTTTATCGTTAATCGATTCGCTGAACAGAAGTAATCATCACATGAGGCTCAACTATAGCCCCATTATGTCAATGAAAGAAATAAAACATTTAGTTTCATTATTGCTTTTGATGCATTAGACATTCAACTTCCATTCAGATTGATACAGAATACAGAAAATGAAAGCTAAAATGGACGCTTGCAGTGATGTTCAGGACAGTGTTCAGGACAGCGAAAAAGAAATTGTTGCAGACAAGCTTGGATATGTGTAAAATACTAGTTCATCTCACAGGTACACATTGTCACTGATCTCCAGCACCGCAAATCTGCTGAGCACTTATCAATATCAATAACAATCTTTCGAGGTTTTTTTTTGAAACTGTCTTCTCGTTCCACTGCTTACTATTATAACGCTCCCCCCTCCCGCAAAACTAAACGAGAATTCAGAAAATGAAGGCCCAGGGAAGCATTCCAATGACGGGGCGTGATGCGATAGTCTCGTTAGATTTTTTGCAACGTTGTGCTCAACATTATAAAGACTCTTTGGGCAGTATACTTCAGTTCGTCACTTTTTTCAAGCGTAGACTTATTTCTTGTTGAAAATTTCTATAAGTACATAGGGAATTGCAGCTGTAGTATTCCACGAGTAGGCAGAAGTGAAGGTTGACTCGTGGTTCGATCAAGCACTGACTGTGAGCGCAAGCGGCCACCAAGCGAGAGTGATCGAACAGTAACGAGGCTATTTTTCTGTGAGATAAACAATGTTTCCGACAATGTGAGATTTCAAAGAGAGATACAAGAAGGACGGCCTCCGAGAATAACTGGAAAGAGCTGGAGCAGGGCAACGAGGCCACGCTGGAGTTAAATTAGAGTTATGAGAAACTGCAAGCCCCATCACGCTCCCTCGGCTACAGGAGAGCAAACGTTCCGAATAAACCACATGAGTTGATGAGAAGTTAGCGGTATTCATTGCACTTCGAGTGCATGTGAACAGGGAAGCACATTTGTTTCGCAACCACGTGGACGACGACTAGTACAGTTTCCTGTCATGGGAGAGCCATCGCGCAAGCATTGTACATTTCGCTCTCGGCCAAATCATCCATTGGTCCCGGCTTCGAGGAGTTATGAAACAACTTGGAGGGATTGCACGACAAAGGTGGAGAGCCAACTCCTGTATTCTAATGTTTTTCTCATGGCTTTTCACGTGCAGCAGTGATTCATGACACTTAGAATTTCATCGGCCTCCCTTTCTCATAATCCGGCCGCAATTAGAGCGATCACATGTTTTTGTGAAATTCATACGAATATTTATTCTTTATGGGGGCGGAAGTGGTGGTAGTGACAAGTGGCGCGCTCACCACGCGAGCGGTCCGGGATCAAATCCTGGGTCGTGAGTCGCCCGGGCCAACCAAGCCTTCCATCCCTCCGGGGTCGGTTAATTGGTACCAGACTTGTCTGGGAGGATAAAAACACTGACTTGTACATCGGCTGGCCCCCGCAAGTCATTGTATAGGCCACATCGCATTCAAACGCCACTGCGAATGTACAAATGGAAGTAGAATGCGTGCCGCATCCCAAAAAGGGATTGATCAACGGCAAATGCTTTATCCTTTTTATCCTTTATTTATTATGCCGGTATCACAATCGAGGAACAATTGAAACTGCGACGGCTACGATGGTTCGGTCACCTGTGCAGGATGGGTCACGACAGAATACCTAATATGCTCCTGTGGAGAAGACGCCCTGCGCAGTGGAAAGTTCAGAGGACGGCTCCAAAAAAGACTTGGTTGAAGCAAGTTGAGGAAGACCTTAGGGCTCTGAGGTGCAGTGTTGAGCATGCTAGATGTATTGCTGCTAATCGACCAGAATGGAGACACTTCATTCAGGGCGTTCGTACTCCAATGGCACCCACAGCAGTGTACTGGTTGAGAGGCCGGCCCCCACCACCAGACGCAAGCTAAGGGATAAGTAAAGTATGCTATACGAAGTTATTACCGGTTGCAGCTACGTGAAGCGGCTCATGCCTTCCGCACTCTGAGCACCGTATGAACCGCGTGCAGCGCAGCAGTCCGCACTCAAATATTTAATTTATTTTTTACCCGCGTATGCTGTGCTTCTTTTCGAATTTTTTTTTGCATTTGTTCTATATATCACACCACAAAAGACTATAAAGGGTCTGATTATTCGAATCTTTAACCCTTTCGGACCTGAATTTTTCCCCGTGGAGAAATTTTTCTTCTAGCTATTGTTTATTACTTGTGAGCATATAGGTATCATTATGGCGAAATTTGGAAGCTATTCGATCACAAACAAAGAAACTAAGAAGCTTTGAAAATTGGCCCACCTTCTTAGTTTTTAAGCTTATGTCGAAACAATTCGAATTTCATAGTTATATGCCGAAAAAGCTTGTCTTTTCATTGCCATAACACATCATTTTGATCAAATTTTTACAATTGTACCTTCTTTTAAAATTAACACATTAAATACTGTCGGGAACATTTTGTAGTATTCAAGTTTTGCTTCTTTACACTTCAAAATCCATTGATTTGATGTGAGGCGACGGCGGCTTCAAAATAACATCTGGTCTACGCCGCCTGCGTGAAAAGCCTAAACTGGCTCTATGGTCAACGTGTTGAGGACAAACTGGATGTTGAACCTGGGCTGTTACAAAAATTTATGAACATGCATTAACTTCATCTCTGCTCTAGTCAGCTTCGGGGATGCACCACGCACTTCACATCTACTCAGAAGTATCAAGGCTGTTTATTAAAGCAACAGTTCAGGGAGGGTCCGAAAATTTCAATGCCACTACTACTGAGGGATACACGAGCCCTAGTGAAGAACATATGCAGTGGAAATAATAAACGAACTTACCTCAGAAACTCAAAAACAGGGTGGAAAGTCCCTCAAACATGGGTGTTCTTGGGGATTTCCCCAATCCCGCCCCCTTGCCGGCCGTCATTGGACGCGTCGGCAATCGTGCTCGTTTTGGGACCACAGGGAAAATTGATTGAAAAATGGAGCGCGTTTACAGCGGGCACGTTCAGACAACTCGTCCAACGTGCGTCCTTTATCCCCATTGCTGAGTGCTGAGCGGCAGAGGGAGAGTACCTGTCTAAGACCCTCCCCGACGTTTTTTTTCCAGTTTTTCATACATTAATCGTCTG
The DNA here is from genome assembly GCA_036418205.1 of Ostertagia ostertagi. Lineage (NCBI taxonomy): Eukaryota > Metazoa > Nematoda > Chromadorea > Rhabditida > Trichostrongylidae > Ostertagia > Ostertagia ostertagi. The sequence goes on along the minus strand of MU868726.1, from coordinate 18,374 downwards.
GTTTTCATCTACAACTTCATTATTGGTGGTTTTTTCCCGCGAAACCGTTCCTGAACTGTTGCTTTAAATGCAAAATTAGGGTTTCATTTTTCAGTACAATCAAACGCATTGGGTACACTGGAAGAGATTGAACCTGAACTCGTGAAACATCGCACTATTGCAGTTGGATTTTTTGAAACTGTCCCTCGTCGTTGCCAAAGACGCCCCTACTCGCTGAAAAGCTAGGCCAAAGCAAAGAGCACCACAGCTGATCGCTGGAGCATAAAAACAACCTCCTTCAGGTGAAGCACAATATATGGGACCAGTGAGCCACGAAGTTCAAAACCTGTTAATCGCCTCATCATTCTCTCTAATACTTATATAAGCTTTTGCGGATGTTCGGAACTTGTGTAATATCTGAAGACATGGAAACTTTTCAATTATCCCATAAGGGGAGCTATGGATTTACCGAAGTGCTTTGGATAGACTCCCAACACGAAATGCATAAACTTTACCTTTTCTTCAACAGACGAATGCAAAACATTCCATAAATTCGGCTGATGGATGTGTTTGTAACAAACATTCAGTTCCACAAGCAGGTTGGTTGTTTCTGATAATAGTATTCATTTTCACAGGGTGACCTTATAATTATGAAACGGCGCAAAAACTGAAAAATAATTATAAAAAAAGTTGAAAGAAAAGCTGCTCCCGCCAAAATTTCGCTCGTGGGATTTTTCATAGCGAGGAATAAGCTGGATAATACTGAGAAAAATTGCCAGTCTGTTGCTTGCCCCGGAAATGCAAAATTTCAGGTGACCTTATAATTATGAAACGCACTGCATTAATAGGTGGGAGGGATGCGGATGCTGCTGCCCAGTTGAATTAAATTCGAAGAAATTTAGCATTTCGTTGCTGAATTCGCTCGGAATAATCGCATTACGCTTTGTAATTTCGTTGACAATGGACGACGAGAAAAAACAACATTCGTACGCATGGACGAATTGTTGATTGTTATAGCTAGCCATGTGCTGCTGGAAGCTAGAAATTGTAAAAAAAAGGTGGCGGATTGCACGGTAGATATAATAATACTATCGTCTCACGACAATAGACTAGTAAGTTAGGCGTGTTAGTGCTGGACAAGGTTGGGAATAGGTCGTCAAAAATCTGGGTCATGGGCGCCCTGGTACTGTAATTGATAACATAATTGCCAGGTAAGAAAGGGAGGGTTCGAATTTTGCCTAGGCCAAAGTGCTGCCCATAACTTAGCGATGTTGTAAGAAGTAAAGCGTTCAGTTGAATCACCCCCGCAAAAGCTTACGTTTAAGCCATGTTTATTGTGCGATAAGTGAATGATAAATTTGTGAAGAGTCACAATCGCTTGAAAGAATTCATCCATTACTGCGAGCCAGATTGGAACCCCACAACCGCCTGAACCTCCCTCCCTGTTAAGCTTGGCGTTCCTCCTTCTCACCCTATCTCTCACTGTCTCGCCTTTCATCATTCTTCGTTTACAGCTGATGTTCACCATGCCTCTGGTTAGACAGTCTATGGCACTTCACTACCGCCCCGACTGTGAAGTGTGAAGGTAAGTTGACACACTCGGCAGAATGCAGGATGCAGGAAGAGTGATGAGTGTTGTCGTAAGAAATGCAACACTACATTTCAAGGTGGTGTGAGGCAGGAGAGGAGGAGGGGGAGGGGAAGAGGGGATTCGTAAGACAGAATCTTGCTACAAGGCTAACATTTGATCCACAAACAGCTCAGGAGTTGTCAGGGATAAAAGATTTCGGCTCATTTGTCAGAGTCAGTAGTTTCCGATCTTCTTGAAAACAAGCCGCACTGCAGTTCCAGCAAGGAAGATCCCTCTTTACCGGACGAAGATCTCCCAACACTCATCTAGCCGCACGATCATTTTATGGCAACTTCAAAGTCTGATTTGGATAACGACAATTTTTGCTACTACAAGGACAGTTCAGAAACATTTCTCAATATAAAGGAAGTGCGTGGTGAATTTTTGAGCGATCGATCAACGCTGGTCATTCTTCTTAAAGGTGTACAGCATGAAAGACCGATATGAAATTGAGCATATCGAAGTGACGCACTGCTGCTGGTTTGGGGCTCAAAGGCTGGTTACGATGAAAAGGCCAGCCCATTAGAAATTTCGCTGGAGAGGTTGGAAAGGCACGAAAGGAGAAAAACCGTGAAATCGGCCCAGGATCCCAACGAAAGGATTCCTCTGCCTGGTTTGCGTAATGATTCCACTCCCATTGGTGAGGCCCTCTTCAACGCTAACGCTTTCTCTGCTGAATGGCTGGTGACTTAGACACGAGACGGCGCGAGAGGGGCGTACCGCGTCAATAGCGCGCCAACTGCATCGCGGGGAAGGCCATGCTAGATCGCTGGGGACACATCCTTCGACACAAAGTGCGAGTTGGTCCGCACCCATAAAAGGTCTGACTGTCTCGCACTAGGTAAGTTTCCCGTTCTACCTTCGTCCTTATCGTGGAATCCTCCTTCAATGAAAACTAAATTACACCTCACTGTTTTTTTTTGTAACTTACCCGTGATCTTACTCGCATCTTTTTCAACGCAGGGTTCAAAAATACTGCAACACATTTTGAGCTTCTGTTGTGTGGATGTCTGTAGTCCTTTTCCCAAGTTGGCATACCTTCACTTCCTATGACCTCTTGTGAATAACCTTGCCTGAAGTGCACGGCTTACCATTCGTTGTACATCTCATGGTGCACCTAAACTCAAGAGAGGTCCTAATCCCTCATACAGCTAGGTCGGACATCCGGTGATTAACATCGCGCTTCTTTGTGATTTTCAACCGGTCCTTGGCCTACCGTGTAACGACAGAGACGAGCAATGGAGCCTAGCTTGTTGCGGGCACCACAAATTCTGACATCGTGATACCAGGAGAAGCACGAAGGAACGTACTGCAATACCGGGTGGGCTCGACCAAAGGTGACCAGGAACGGCTGGCGTTTTCGAAAACCGTATGTAAGAGGGTGTCGAAAACAACCACTCACAGTCCATCAGAAGCTGCATAAGTACCGCTGCTCAATCCTACGAGAGGACAGAGCAGAGACAGAAAGTTAAAGGAGCCGGTGTCGAGGGTCGAAAACGGTGATCGCGCGGGCACCGTTTCATCGACGACAAAATTTCCTCACATGGAAGCAGAGCCACAAATCTTCAAACTTTGAGAGTGTCCGCATGAGGTCATGTGGAAGCCAGGTGAGAGGGAAAGAAATTCGCCAAATGCACGCAGCCATTTTACACGGGCTTGGCAAGGTCTTTAAATCATCGGTCGCGTCGCGCACAGCATCTGTTTAAAAGGAGATGAACTTTCATAGCAGACGGTTGGCCTCCCTTGTGCGTTGGTTTGTTGTTCTCTTGGCTGTTCCTCGCGCGTGCTACCGTCGCCCGGTGACATCGCCGCTTAGCTAACGAACGGCTACAACGTGACTAGTTTGCGGCGTTAGTCGTTACTAGTGCGGCAGGACTCCTACTTTTCTACAGGAGGAGCGACATTCTTTCAAAGGTACCGCGCTTCTACCTGAGGCAAAATTTGGCTTAGGTTTAGCTGATTCATGATGCCTGTTCCCGATTTCACATCCTCAAACAAATGGCTCTCATATCTCTCGATTTCAACCTGCTGGACATCCTATTTGGGCTATATTAGGGGACAGGGCCTGCACTAAATAATGCATCCAAACAGAGGAGCTGAAGCCTTTTCTCTAGAAAGTTTCGAAGAAGGAACTCCAGTATGCCCTGCGGGAAACACCAGCGTTGCGTTTGGAGCAACTGGAAGCCATACTCACAGCGTCAGGGAGACTTATCGAATAAATGTCATTCCTTTCAACATCTTAAGGACGGACTAAGAAACCGTGGAAACTGTGTGACCACTTGAAGATACGTCCTTTGAGAGAAGTTACAAGAGAAGAAACGTGTTGCAGTGTTTATGGAACACCCTGTATTCTATTATACATATCCGTAAACTCATATGTACGTGTAGCCCAAGTGGACTTTTCCATTTTATTTTCATTAGTTATTGAATCTTATTTTTCATATTTATTTTGTTTTATAGGTTTATTTGTTCTTCTTTGCAAGTATGATATTTCTGTCAGCGACATAACCAGTGGAGCAAACGAGCTCTAGCACGGAATGATTAAGTTTACGTTCTTGCAAAACAATAGAATATCATAACATGTTGCCTACGATGAAAATTGTAGACCTGATTCTTATTTGTCATGTTGTGCCACGCTGGCCCTACAAGTTATGAGAAAGCTCGACAACATGAGATATAAAGGCATTTCAAAGAAAAACATTACACTTACAGCGTTTTTGGAGCTTATCCTTAGAGGCAACCACTAGCATATGCTACTGAATAATCCCTTCGTAGGTAGGATTGAGCTGTTCGGGAAGTCCACCGATGCACCATTGACACAATACGAAAGTGAGCCATAAAGAGCAGGCCTTGCGATCTCCGTTTACTAGCTTTACCGGTAGTCGTTTTTCGGCACTTGTAGTTTTCGTATATCGTACGCTCTCGCATATTCGTGCCTCTGCGGTCGCTTTAAAGGCAAAGTTCGGGCTCAGACCCACTTAATGAGCCTTTACGGTGGCTAGAAGCGCTAGGTACGCAAGTGTATGGGTCGCGTCACTTCCCTACTTCGAAAACCGTTATTTAGACGCTAGGCGCTAAGAACTTTGACACGCTCCACCTGCTGCGACACGCTCCGCCCACCGCTCGATATCTTGACTGCGTGCGCCTAACTTATCTGCCATTACTCCTCCGTTCTACTTCTCTAGCGCTCTCCGCGCTCCATTATCCCTCATCTCCCTGCCTGCCTTTTGAACATCTCCGCAGCGGATGGCAAAAGGCTCGCATTTTCCGTGCATTTCAAGATTTTTTTCTTTTTTCTCAACTGCTGGTCCACTTCCTACTCCTATTTCACATTTGAGTGGAATTACCTCATAAGTCAATACAGAATCTTGCTTTAAGTCTGTGTCGTGCCAGAGTTTATTCAATGAAGTTGAGGTCCTAAATTTCATGTTTTTGATAGTTTCCTTTGCTTTCTTTTCCATTTTTCGCCCACTTGTATGCTCAGCTGTCGCTTGCGCTCTTACATAGCAGTTTTATCCTGGGGCTTGCTCTTACCACATTTCGGGCCGCCTGACACCCATGGGGTGTCCACAGTTCGATATTCGTATCAGCCTGACAACCACTGAGTGGCAAGAACATCAAGAGCTTATTTTTCCAAGAATTTGATTTTCTGACGAGATGTTTTCGGTTATTATAATCTATGTGATTATCCATTTAAGTATGGAGGGGGGGGGGGGGGGGGGGGGGGGGGGGGAAAACCTAAAATTTGATCTAAACTAATTTCTAAAATAACAAAATGCTAAGTGGACTTCTACTTCGAACATAAAGAAAAAAGTTATAGTGCACTTGGAAACATTTTATACAGAAGAATCCACAGCAGCTAACATTGACATTTAGTATCTAATGCTATTGAATGAGAGCTTCGCTTCCTACCTTTTCTTTGTATGGAGGGGAAACACCAACGTCCTTTTCTTTACATATAACATAAAAATTTGACATTTTTCCAAAATGGATTGTTACCCCGTCGCACATCCTAACAAAGTCATTAACTGTCAAATAAGCAATGCAAATTTCATCAAATTTTCATTTCTTACTTTATAACTGAATCTTAAAACATCTTTTCTAATACATCTTTCGCTCTCAGTATGATGCCTCGAAATATAAAGGAATGGAAATCGTTCATCTTTCAGGGTTTGAGCTTTTGAGGCAAACCCCGTTATTAGCCGGACTAGTAGGGAGGATACCGCGAGGGAAATTGTGGGGTCCACACCTTCATAGAGCTTCGTTGCCCAAATTGCGCGATTAGGGCGCTAATCCTTACGGAATCTGCAACCATCGACCCTCGCTGCAACGCTTCCCACCCACCGCGATTGATATAGAGATCAGCGTGCTCTCTCTAACGGCGTGTTTTGTCTTCTTTGATCGCCCTGTCTCGCCATCGTACCACATCCGACGTTACTGTAGGTTAAGGCCTTGATTTTAGCGTTTCAATGATTTTCTTGCTCTCCTTTGCACTTTCAGTTCCTCTCAATTCAGTAACCACTGCGAATATATACTAGTTCCATCCCGGAGCTTGCCTTCGACTTAGATTCTTTTCATCTTGATGGTAGCCAAGCTTCACATATTTCATAAAATTCCCGCTGTTCTCCTGATCTTTCATTGTCATACACTGCTGGAGAAATTGAAGATATAAGGCCACAAATTACCTTTTTTTATGCTTTAGAAGCATGCTTTGCGAAGATTTACAATGCAGGTTTCCCAGAGGGATGTGCGAGCGAGGGAGCCGTATCAGAGCTTTTGAAAGGAGGGGGTCGTACGAGTTCCGAAGACTTGGAGTATTAATCGAGTGTTTCCTTCGCTTGAATCTTCGTTTCGATTTTTCCTCTCTAGAAGGAGGTAGAGGCTGTTTATCGCGCCGGTAGCGAGGTTAGGGGTTGGAAGTCTGACCAGACACAAGCCGGCGTGGTCACAGCCAAGGACGGGGAGCCGCTATCAAATCCCATTTCGAGCTTATTGTGCAAACCAGACTGAGTTGGCGAAGCGCACCTGGTTGGTGCTCCCTTGAAGGCACGGTCTGGGACTAGGCACGCTCACCTTTCCATCTCCGATCTCCGAGAAGCGTTGATGTCATGACTCATTTGCCACCTTAAAATGAGCCACAAAGGCACTCTCAGTTTACTCAATCCTCAAATCACACCTTCGTCCGCAAGCTCCGCCTTCCGCTGTCGACTGCCACGCTGACGTTGCGAGAAGAGCGTGCCGCAGTTGCCCCCGACCCTAGTAGAATAAAATCAAAATCAATCGCAAAGTAAATAAGATGATCATTGTCTGCAGAAAGCGCAGCAAAATAACTGGAATCAATCAATCGATTAAATAACTTCATAGTGGTCATCTACACAGGTGACATTGGAGTAGTCTGCCATGGTACATAGCTCACAAGGGAGGTTGTTCAGGGTGTGGGATGTTATTTCGAAGCTCCAACCTGAATGCAAAAATTTTGTCTTCACGAGGGATTGAACCTTGGACCATTTCCTCACCTTTTTTGGCCTTCGCGGGGCTGCTCAGCGAAAATGGACCTCGGTTTCGTAGTCTACGCATGAGCTCCATAACATACAGAAAACCGTTTTGAAAAAGCTTTCCACACCCGAACGACCTCCCTTGTTATTGCAAGGTCCGAGCTCGACGAGCTCTCCACAGATCATAGCCTACCGCGACGTTCTCTAAAATGCTGGCGTGGGTGTGGGTCATGCATGGTCAGAACTGCTCTTTCTAGGGAACTGTCCACCATTAAAGCGATCAAAGGGTATTAGCGTATGCCATTTTGACCGCATAGATGACGGCGAATAACTTCATTTTTGGACGGTGAGGTCTGTGCGGCTTACAAGGGGGTCTTTTTCACGCGCTTTTTCAAAGGTTTTTGCATATTGTAGGGACGCATGTAGGGAACACAAAACCATGTTTCGTTTTCGCTGAACGGTTATAGCAGTACCAAAAAAGAAGGTAAGGTACTGTTAATGGTTCGATCCCCGTGGCGACTAAATTTTGCATTTGGCGCCTACGGTTTGGTGCCAAATCGCGCTAAAGCGTCAAAGTCGATGGGATCGAACCATCGAGGGTATCATTCACCACTTTTTTGATACTACTAAAACCGTTCAGCGAAAACGAAACATGGTTTTGTGGTCCATACATGCGTCCCTGCAAGAACCGTTTCAAAAAGCGCGGCTTGCCCTGAAAGACCCCCTTGTTAGTTCTGTTCATGGAGGGACATTTCAGAAATATTCTGCCACCTAAAAAAAACAAGTCATAGGTGGATAACATGTAATTGAACCATCAACCTTTCGATTTACTGCTGTAATAGGCTAACCGGTTCATACCATATAGGTAAGTGTGAATGCTGAGGGTGTGAATGCTATGGTAACTTTACCATCAAAGCGGAGTTGGGGTGAAATGGTGCCCCGGTGGTGCAACTGGCGGCACTGTCCCGAAAGCAAGAGATCCGGGTACGACCCCCAGTAAGGGATCCCGGTTGGGGCAGTAGCTTCGCCTGCTACTCTGTCTCGGCCTCCTTGTCATAATTTTTGCCATTAGAATTCTATCAACTGCAGCAGCTCAGGCGGAGAAAAGTTTGCTAATGTGCGCCATGGACATAAAGTCTTTTTTCTGCCCCTCCACTCCCTTCCCTCAGGTAAAAGGATAAAAGGATAAAGCATTTGCCGTTGATCAATCCCTTTTTGGGATGCGGCACGCTACTTCCATTTGTACATTCGCAGTGGCGTTTGAATGCGATGTGGCCTATACAATGACTTGCGGGGGCCAGCCGATGTACAAGTCAGTGTTTTTATCCTCCCAGACAAGTCTGGTACCAATTAACCGACCCCGGAGGGATGGAAGGCTTGGTTGGCCCGGGCGACTCACGACCCAGGATTTGATCCCGGACCGCTCGCGTGGTAAGCGTGCCACTTGCCACTACACCACTTCCGCCCCCTTCCCTCAGGTATGTACATTTATTAAGAATATGTATGGGCACTGCTTTCGTGGCGAGCCTCAGGTTGTTGTCTCAAAGCTGAGCATGAATCGAGTAAATTCCATTGGAAAGGTAGCAACAACACAATTTATTCCACGGCACTCATATTGCGATGGCGATTGTTTTTAGCTGCCACAAAGCGGTCAACATTACGTTGTTGGTAGAGCCGAATCGATACCTTCAGTGAATTTCCTTATTTTCGTCGATTCAGCCTGCTTGTCGACTTCGAGTTACCATTTGTATAATTGAAATGTTCTGGGAGTGGCTCTGTATTGTATTGCCTCCGTAGTTCTGGAATTTTTTCTGACTTTCGCCTTGTTCGAGTTCTGGTACAAATAGTTCTGCGGTCCTCTGAGGAAGTGTTCATTAAATAAACAAAAAAGGGAAGAGTTTGTGCTGGGGCGAGATTTTTCCAAGTTCTGCAGAAGTGGTAAGCGTCGTAGGCGCACGAAATTCCGCAGCTAGGGTGAGAATAATAGACTAACCATAATAGCAAAGGAATCGGACGACAAAGCATTTGGCGCGTAAATATCCTTTACTGGTGTGCGCCACGCATTCTGCATCTGTCCGGAATAATATGGCATCCGAATCTGATTTGGCCTATGAAATGAATTGCGGGGAAATCAATCAGGACAGGCAGTCTGTTAGAAATTTACCATAATTTACCAATGGAGCGGAGGTCGGTTCGGGACTTTCTAATAGAGGCGGTATCTCTTTCTTCTGCATATTTACGATTACGGCAGGGAGGGTCTGTGTTCAAGGATCGACAATGGTCTTATAGCGGACATTTGGGGTCGTAGTAGAGGAGGGGGTATTTTGACGTGTTTTTGTTACAATTTCGGTGAAATGCCCCTTCCTCAGGTCATTTTCACCTCCGTTTTCATCCCGGTCGAAGAACTTTTAGAAGAAAGTTAATGTGAAGTCGAGTTTGGTGTCGAAGTATCTCGTAATCAAATACGCGAAAACAGCCATGCTGATGGTGGAGAGGGAACGGGGGCGGGGATGCGATGCGACTCCCCCTACTCCTAACAACACCCTAATCACCATGACAGTTTTGGAGGGGATTTGCTGGGGAGGGGGGGGATCGGGTCGTTCATAATTTTTCACAACGTCATGTTTTACCCTCTTCGCGCAGTTCCAGCTAATCTAAAAGCCACTCGAACTCACAAGCGAGCCTGTGTATTTCTAAGTGAACGAAACCAACACTCTGCTTCCTCCTGATTACGTGTGGTTCATTTCCACGATATTTCTTCAGACGTTTTCTAATGGTTTCTTAGTGTTGTAAGATATTTGAAACCTTGGATAGATGTCCGGATATTAAAGGTTTCAATATGTTTTCTCTTACTAATAGCAGTATAATCAATTGCTGGAAATGCGTCCCCCCCTCCTCTCGGCCCTCCGCCACTTTCCTCCATATTTTTACGCTAATAGGACAGGGGTGTAGTAAGAATGTACTGGATCATAATCGCGAGTGTAATAACAGTCCGCTAGTGCAGAAATGGCAATCTCCTGTGTTCACTACAAAGCATGGATCACAGCTGACAACTCCGGCGAATGGACGATTAGGCGATAAGGAAAAGGTACGTATCGACCTGGCGAACAGGCGAGTAGGCGGGTAGACGACTTGGTGTGCATACGCATCGATATATGTGGTTACCGAGTAAGAAGCATGCCGCGCGACGAGGGGCTGAAAACGCAAGGAATTCATGGCGCGAGGCTCCATGCTTATCCTTGCCGCATGTCACGGGACAAGGTGACACTGTGTCCTCTGCACCGCGCTCAAACTTAATGCTTCGCCTGCGGTTCTCTACGCCTCAACAGCAACTCATAACTAGTGTGATATCATACATTCAAAGTTCGGCCACACTGGCTTGTTCACCTCAGTGTTTCTCCACCTCCAGGACTTTGTCTTAAAGCTCTATCCTTTACTCTTGAGGATTGAAGCCACCAGGCACCGTTCTCGAATCGTCTGTGCCGCACCATCCGTGGCAGGAACACAGAAGAAAGTTCGAGTAGTTCGTAAACCTGCCCTTGCGTCGATTCAACATGCCGTAACTACTCTCATTTATTTTGTCTTCTATAGAGCAGTCATCAGTATAAGCGGTCAAGTCATGGGTGCCAATTTGTGTTGGCAACTTCTGCGAACTGAATTGCCTCATATTTTTTTACTTGCTTGTCTAGAAGTGGCGTTATCCCTAGCGCCATCCGCCTTTGAATACAATAGCTTTTAGTGTAGCAATTCACGACTAAACTCAAACAAGGCTTTATAAGTTTTCTAGTGAATACCTTGTATCGTCCATCGTTGTCTTTTGGAGAGCTTTTCACCTGCACTCTTTATTATTAGTAATGTGTGATCCAGTTAGATCTTGGTATAGCGATCCCCGGATGCATCAAATAAATAAATAAATAAACTGGTAACTCAAATTCTGCCAACAGCGTCCATCTGGACTGACCAAAACGCAAAACAAAAACTTTTTTCGATATTACAAAATAAAATGCATTTTATTCATTTGTTCTCGAAAACAAAATGCGCCAACACTACAACTGCAGGGTATTCACTCTACCAAATACCCAGGTAAACAGAAATACGTCGTCGATTGTCCTATATTTCGTGGTACGGAATCTGTAACTGATAGTTCTAGTACTGCAATTATGTAAGTATCTGATACGAAACAGATGAGAAACGTAAGTGTATTAGAGGATAGGGGTACTCGGCAGGAGGCCCGTTTCCCGACGAGATGGCAGAGACGCAGACAGGTCATCGGACGAGTAGCAGCGCGTACTCCGCGTTGTGGGTACGCACTATAGTGCATTCTATTAAATAGTAGCTTGACGGCAAATACAGTGTACACGCTGCAACTCGTCTGCCTCTGCCTCTCGCCACGCGACGGGCATCTTGTCCGGTACCCAAAGCAAGTGAATAACGGTCGAGGAATTCCTCGACCATGGCTCTGTACTGTGCGAGAGTAGTGCCGAGAGTGAACGTACGCGCGGAGAGCACAGACGGCTCGCGCATGGCGAGTGTGAATGTCCGCGCGGAGAGCGTAACTGATCAGGCGAAAATCCTCGACAAGCCGTTGAGGAATCCTCGACCGATATTCACCCTGACTCAAAGAATAGTGACAAGATACGGTACAATTCACGCATGTCAACAAGCACATAGAAAGTACTGGTGGATTCGCTTCGATTCGCTTCCATATTCTTTGACTTTCTGTAGGATTAATTGAACGCGCGACTTTGGGTCAGGGTCTTCGCTCTGGTCATCATCTTTTTCGTGCCATGACATTGGGATCCGTGAAGTCGGCACCCTCGATATGTTAACTGTTGTGTTTCCTTGACAGTGCCCCAGTAGATCGAACAACTTTTCCGGTTCCACAGCCGAGGCATGACGGATTACTTCAGTCATTTATTTTACCCCGCCCCGAAATTGGCATTTTCACCAGAAAGCACCTTATTCCTTTCGTTAGTAAATGAGCTTTCGCTATCGGAGGAACGAGAAGAGATGAATTGTTCTACAGCAGCGATTTAGACAGCTCATTTTTTGGCTTTCAAATATCTCTTTTGGCCGACAGGTTCATTTGGCGTGCTGGCATGATTATGGACAGCAGCCAACCACGCTCTAAAAGTTGTGACCCTACTTTGATGTGAAAGTTGCAAGTCATTCCTTCTCACAATTATTAGGTGGTCCCATAAGTAACGTCGGTTTTTTCAAGCAGAAAATTTTTTTTACACACCGAAGTCAAAACCAATTGAATCTTCTGCTCTACAAGATACCATGTTTGTCCTCCACATTCGCTGCAGGATTTTCAAATTTTAGGCCTACGAAGGAAGGTCCAGCCGACGAAAATTAGTCGGACCGACAACTAGCTTTAGCATCACTTTTTCCATAGAAGAAATTATTCAATGATGTGCCTTCTTATCCATGGCTTTTCCTGAACATTCCGCTTTTAGGTTGTTAAAAAAGTTTTGTCGCATTTCTTTCGAATTTTTTTCTGGCTGGCCGATAAGCCGCATCGTTTTTTAAAATCGAGATTCTTCCTCTGAAACACCAATATTTTACACTAACTTATTCGAAAGCGCATTTCCTGCCCCATTCGCGCATTTTCCTTGATTTTCATATTCGTTGGGAATCAGGTCGAATTTTAGGCCTGCGCAATAAGGTGTTCAGTCCATGAAAATGACAACATTTCTTTGAAAAAAAAACCGAGAAGATAAGAAAATCAAGCAGGCGTACATTCCTGACTCAGTCATAACTTGTTCTTAATATTCTACTAGTTTTTCAATATCTCGGATGTGAAAAAAACTCGAGCTAGATTTCAAAAAAATGGTGCTTGACCGTTGAGCTCTGACTGGAAAACCGAGTCTGGTAAAGAAGCCGACTGGACCTCCCATTTTGCAGGCCTGAAATTCAGAAACCCTGGAATGGTGGAAGAAAAACATGATATCTTGTAGAGTGGACAATTCTCTTTCAAACGGTTATGGCACCGTATAAAACTTCGGGGTTAGAAAAAAATTTCTGTTTGAAAGAAGCGACACTACTTATGGAACAACCTAATACATAAGCGAGCTTTTGGAATTGGAAATTTTGAGGGATCTATTGGATAGATGGACATCCTGCTGACACCTCAACTTGCATGAGAAGTACTTTTTAAGCATTCCAAGTTCATCACAAGAATGCTGGGCTGTGAACAAAACTGTACCGCCAGAGGCGGGACTAGAACCCGCACCTCTCGCTTTCCGGGCAAGTGCGCTACCAGTTACGCTACCGGGGCACCATTTCATTCCAACTCAGCTTTTCATGGTATACGTACCATAGCTTTCAGCACTCACACGTCTAACGTGTTGAGCCGGTTAGCCGATATCGGCAATGACCGCGAGGCTGAAAGCTTTAGCAATGAATTTTGACTTGTTTTGTTGTTAATGCTGAATGAAATGGTGCCCCGGTAGCGTAACTGGTAGCGCACTTGCCCGGAAAGCGAGAGGTGCGGGTTCTAGTCCCGCCTGGGGCGAAAGTTTTGTTCACAACCCAGCATTCTTGTGAAACATTCGCAAGGCGAACTGCGGCGTTAAAACAGCAGTTAACAAACAAAAACAATTTTCATTTGCTTTAAATGCCCCTCCACGACCTGCCCGGCCATAGCAACACTTGAGTGCATTTTTTTTTCGGAAAGTGACCTGTAGGATCTTCCCATATATAAACACAAGTCGGTGCCTTTGTCGTCTCGAAAAATTTCGATACCTATTGACCCCACGGGAACGAGCGGTTGTAGGCTCTGGCAAGTCTGATCGCTGGGGCAGGAGCTTTGTTGCGGCTATGGCCATCACTCCATTTCTTGGCCAGGAACTGATCAATGCTGTACTATTCTGTTCGGTCTTGTAGTATGAATAGTTTCCTATCAGCTCAGTCACTCTCATTGGTTAATTATGCTGACTTGCTCGATTTTATTAAATACGGGATATAAATTACATAAATAAATAATACATTAAATATTGTTATTATACTTTTTTCTCACGCTATCTTATATGGCGTACATAATAAATAAATGAAAATCTCCTCTGCAGAATCATATTACAAATTACAATCCTCCTCTTGTGACTCGGCCAGACCAATAGTTGACCCTGGCTACACATCTTATGAGCTCCTATCTACCTAATTATAATACATAGCGTAACGAATTTTTCAGAACATGTCTTAAGGACATGCAATTTGTGAGAATTATTTATTCATTAGACCTACTTGAAGGGGAGACAAAAAAAGGCATTCGCATATCACACTTCAGCGACTTTTTTCATTGGAAATGTTGCCGCCGTTGGCGGAATTCTTACAGCTAATTTTTCAGAATATCCCTCCATAAGTAGACGCGAGCGCTCCTCCTTCACTGCCACACCGTGTCCACAATATTAGGTCATCTGCGATCGGGGTCCAGCT
>MU868725.1:43139-79711 GCA_036418205.1 Ostertagia ostertagi | reverse complement strand
CTGATGTCGAATAGTAATAGGCCTCATCTACTAGTCGGCGTCAGGGTGAGCCAACGTCAAGAATTCCTTGGTCCGCGGTCGTAAGCCAAGGAATAGTGGAATGGATACTGTATTTGTGAAACGGGAGTCGGACATCAGTTAGGATGCAGGGATTCCCTGACAGAAATTGTGTGAAAATCCTGAAGTCCTAAGGGACGTTCTATAAGGTTCGTTCTATAAGCTGGCTAACTCACCACCCAACCACTAACCCATTCTATAAGATTTAGTGGTTGGGTGGTGAGTCAGCGAGATCTCCTTGATGCATGGCTCACCCTGGTCAACACTGATTTTAAGAAGCCTACTACAGGAAACTGCACAAAAGTATCATAGTTTCCAGCTGTCAGACTTAGCGAATCGCTGGATTCGCAAAGTATGACACATCTCAAGTCCTCCAGTTTCTGGGAACCCTTTGGACTCCCCCGTTTTTTACACCGAGAACTCCATTTCCTACATATTTGAGATATTCAATAGTAGCGCTTTGTTCATAGTTGGCAATATTGAACCATATAACTGACCAGAAATCATTCCTGCCGGATCCATGAACTGGAACGGGTTCGCGTGCTGCATCTGCTGCATCATCGCCTGAAGATTCAACGGAGGTACGGCGGGCGCCTCGGCGGGTTTGGGTGATGGTTCACGCTTCATCTGAAATCAGCTAATCAATCAATCGATCTATATTACCTGAGGTTTTTAGTAGTTCTATAGTGGTCCTATACAAGCAGACTCACAGGAGATAGACACCTGCCCACTCGTGATTCAAGCTAGGAAATTACACGCTTAGTTGAAACGATTTGAAGTGGCTTCCTTGAGCTCGTTGATGATGGAGAAGAGCTTCACATTTTGGAGACGGTAAGTTCAGTGGGTACAGGCTTTCTTTCAGTATAGAAGGACATTCAAAGGCAGTGATTACGATAGGTTCAAGAAGGTTTCATAGGAGACGTGGTGGTGCTCAATGGTACGCCAGTGGCGAAAAAAGCGGAGAAATCCGTCAAGAAAACGCAAAACGGCCCCCTTTTTGGCCGTTGGTTTTCACTCATGAACAGGTAACAGCTCAGAAAGCGGACGTATGAACGAGTTCATCGCAACGCGTTTGGTGGCACCATGCCAAACCACGCTCCAATCGAGTTGCTCCAGTTGTGCCGCTGCTGGCAACGCAGCTCGTCCAAATCACCAACTAAACTAGTGGGCGGATCGCTTTTGGGGCGGAGTGCTTTCGAAGTCCTGCTCAGCAACCAGCGCACCTTTCGTCGTGAAAGCGCCACACCTCGCTTCCCTGGCAGCCAAGTAACTGATTCGTGTGGTGCACATGCTTCCCGATGCGCTCCCTCTTTATCGTAATCGCCTCCTTTCAAGGATTATTTTGTCGCTGGGATTTTTCCATTTCGTCTTCCTGTGAAGCGAACAAGTTTGCTCTTGCGCGAGGTGATCAAGATGCATCTTTTTTGTCCCCACTCTCCGTTCGTATGGCACGGCTCTGCTTCACCAGTCTGTTATCCGTCACGCAATAGCTAGCAAAGTTGGGATATATTTGCGTTTTACTTTGAACTGCCTATCACCCACTTAACGTGATTCTCCCCTAGGTGATTATAAGAATTAACCACTGCTTGAAAATCGTATGGCAAGAAGGCTATAGACGTACCTCAGCTGCAGAGGCGAGCGGCACAACCTTTGTCTCACCGGTCTTCTCGTACGTATCCAGGTCGATACCCATTTGTGGCGGTACGCTGAAGTTGTACGGGGAATCCTTATCCCGTTGCCGTTCCTGAATAAAATTCATTAAAATCATCAAAAAAAGTTACGATGACGATTGACTCTGGAAGGGTTAAGCATGGTTCAGGGATGCTGTTCTCCATTGCATGATCGCTGGTTCTGTTGGCTTCTTGAGCCTAGCAGGCCCAACCTAGCCGGGGTATTCAGGCAAAAACAGCTACAACGCAATTGTAGCTCATGGAGGAATGAAACCTTAGAAACGTCCGACGGCCATAGAGTAGTCCTACGACTTTGGTCCCTACCATAATGCCCTTTCAGCCCCTCTTCTCCCTGTCGATAGACCCAAACAGGAAAAGCAGATCTGTCAAGAGGTTAAGAGCTCGCGGCATTTAGCGATTGTTTTATTTCCCAGGCGGTAATTCGTCACACGCGCTGGCGCGCGCTCAAAACATTACTCGCGTGTGCGACGTGCGCGCCACCGGTCGTCTTCTCCCAGTAAAGTTCATCGTACCCTTTGCGAGGATACGGTAATGGAAAGATGACATCTGTCGAGGAACATTTACTTCACAGCCATTATGAAGAATTCAATGCCTCTACCACCGTAAGCTCTTCTGAACTTTACCGTCTGCGCTAATCGGAAAGGAGCAAGACTTACAGATGGCTCACAAAGGACTGAGACGTCATGTCCCTTCTCAACTTGACCCGTGCGCATGATTGGCTGTTGCCTGGGAAGTCCCACGGGCCATAAACTCATCCACATGAGCTTCAAGTAATTAGCGCTGACAGCTCTCCATTGCATTAGTATTTGATCCAAGAAAGGGTTAATCGCAGGTTGCTAGGAATCGAAGATTTTACACACCCCACAGCGGGTCCCTGATGCGTCCCCCTACCACGTTGGGATGTTACCTTATGATCTCCTCAAAAGCACACTAATCGACCCCTCGTTGGTATATACTAACGGACGGTTGACTTAGGCTATTTCGCCCATTCAAACGGCGCCCATACTTGGGCTACTTTGGCCTCTAATTGTGCGAGCCTACGACAGCTATATATCTCGTAGCAACTACAGTAGGCGTATAGATCGCTTTGCTAGAGCAGAATAGCAGCTCACGGATACTGTATATAGAACAGTTGTGCATTTGCAGAATTGACAACTGCGGACAAACCTTGAATAACGTGTTCCTGAACCAATGTTTGATGACCTTTTCCGGTAAACCTGCTTTCAGTGACATTTCTTTGATTTGACACTCCGAAGGACTGTTGTTGATGTCAAAGTACTGCCTGGAATGTCGCTGAGCTGAATGGGCGTGGCTTCCCACAGCACAAAAAATTGAACTGACCGCAAAATTTTCAACTGATCGTCTGTGATTCTCGTTCGAGCACGCTTTGCTGGTGAAGATGACAACTGTTGCATCTGAAACAGCTGTGCGGGGTAATTACTTGAAGGGCTACAGCTAGAAGGTGAAGGGCGAACCTGTTGGGCCATGAGCGGATTGAAAAATTCTCCCATTCCGGGCACAAATCCTCCGAGAGGATTCGGCGGCAGGAACGGAAAGCTGCCCATCATGCTTAGCATAGCCATTTGAGCAAGATCAGGCTTTGCTGCGTCTGAAAGGTAAGTAGTCAGGGATTATTCCTATGGACACGTAACCACGGTCTGAGGTCAAACCCCCGGCGCGGCGAATCCGCATACCAGAAAAGGAAACAACCAGAAGGACAAAAAACAGACGGTAGAGAGTCTGGGCCGATCATGGCTAGCCGCCGTTATTGTCCTGACCCCACCTGTGCTCCCACAACTGCCAACAAAACTCACCAGCAACGTTGGCTTCGGATCGCGGTCGCTTCTCAGGTGGTTCGCCATCGCGTGACGACCGACTGGCCGCGGGCGACAGGTGATGACCGTTGGTTTGGGTAGTGGGAGCCGCGTCGGGAATCATTTCACAAATTCGCTCGGCAAACGACTGAACGACCGAATCCGGCAGAGTGCTCGAATGGACGACGTCGTAGTGCGACGACAGTGCCTAAAAAATGAAATAGCAGTTTTTTTTTGGTGATTGTTTTGTTGGGGTGAGGAGCGTTCCCTCCACGCGGGAAAACTCGGCCGCACATCTGGCGCCGGCGCGCGCAGTCGCAGTACATACCGCGTCCTTTTAGCACCACCTTTGTAGCGTAACAGCAAGAACCCAGGCGGCGACAGTACTGCGCTGAGTGCACCAGTCACTCGGCCATTCCAGGAGAAAGATTCATAACACGAAGAAAACACCGGCTAACATTTCGCACTTAGGCTTCAAACATATTAGCGCTTCGGGGTCGTTCTCAAGCAAGAAAAAAGCGGTGGGCACACGTTGCTTCCAATTATGTTAGGGAAGATTCCCCCACTCAATAATTTGGGGGGGGGGAATTTGGCTAATGTAAACAACTTCGTTCGCGCTTTCTAGGCCACCCGAAGCTTCGTCCCTCTGAGAAAACTTGGATTGCTTCAGGTATATGAACTGTCGCCCTACACGATCCCTTATTGCATGAGACCCGAGCTTCGCTTCGGAAACCACCAGTCCACAGCCATCAGTGTGAACCGCTCATGGGAAGCACAAGCATCCCGTCGAGCACCGAAACACGCGAGGTAGCTCAGGGGCACCACGTAACATCGCGCCAAGACCGAAACGCTCCCTGCTGCTTACCAGTCCTGACTTCTTTCAGTAGTGCCCCCCCCGAGCCACATTGCGCCCAGCCAAGTATAGACAGGGGCACATCACGTCTTTATTACCCCTTTCTCAACTTACCAAATATCGACGGTAGCCGCTCGGAGCACTGCGTGCATTCCACGGTGGCCAGGGTTTCTGCCTGAGCGTCAGTGAGCTCGCCCAGTCGCGACAGCTTCGAGACCACCGATGGCAACACCGCAGTCAGCTTCTCTTCCCCAAAGCTCTTCACCATTGTCACCAAAGCAGCGGCACTCTTCGGTGCGGTAAATTCTTCGTCAACCTCAGGGGTGTTTCCTGAAAAATAGTCGTCGGATTTTGTGTGCAATCTGTTGTTTCGTATCAAACTACCTCCACTTGACGTCGTCTGTTGTTGTGAGGCAAATGGCAATTGAAGACCAGCATTCTGTCCCATCAGCATGTTCATTATGTTAAACATGGTCATCACGTTCTGTTGTTGGTGGGCGTTTGATGGCTGAAATTGAAGAGGTGTTTAATTTGATTTTTTAATCCATTGACAAATATTGAAAAGTATTGTTATGTAGTCCTGATTAATTGAAATGAATCAGAACATGAAAAAGTTCAGAATTGAATAATGATTGATTTTCGTTGGATTTTGATGGGGAGCTCGTAATTACTTCGTGTGGGGGATACGTGTGTCCACAAACATTTTTGTGTTCATTCTGGTTTTGGGGGACCACTTAGGGTTCGTATAAAAGAACTGATAAGTTTATGTGGGGGATTGGGCCCCAATGAAAGTTTGTGATACTCGGAAGCGCGCGCCATGCATCCGCTACTCTATCAAGAATTGCGAAAACGAAGCTAAGACAGTCGTCCTTCATAGGTCAACAATAAATAGATACAAAGATAGATCCACTCAACTCAAAGCAGAGCCACCTCACATCTATCTCTCTCTGTTCCTATACATTTAAAACGCCTTGCGACGAAGGAATTGTGATGTTTAGACTTCAGTTTATAAGTTTCCTAGTAATAACGTTGTTGTGTGATTTCCTCAGTCTAGCCTATGGTACGATGGCATAAACAAAAAATAAAGAGTCAAATGAAGTTTCATATCATCTAGCCTGGTAAGAGTCATTCAGGACGGGGAGGGGGGGGGGGGGGTCGACATTGCTAGCCTGGCCTTCAAGTGGCTTTCGCAAAAAACTTACTGTATGCTTAGGTAAATGTTCCCAAGAACGCCTGATTGCCTCGAATGGAGTTTGAGTAACCACAGTTTTTTTTGCGTGCCTCCTAATCCAAATGCTGTTCAAATGATCATTCAATGCCTTTGAGATTCCAAACAGATGCTGAGTGCACGGCGCATCCTCGAAAAGCTCTGGCCAATGTCCAAGCGTTTATTACGAACATCGGCTCAGAGCGGTCCGTCCCGACTTACACATATGCTGATCGGTTTGTGAGTGTTGCGATTGCCGCGGTTAGGGGGTATAGCGCTGGGAGCGCGTGCCGAGCGCCGCACGTTAGAGCCGTAATTATGGACGACCTCCAAACTTGCCTTTAATTGATTTGTTTGAACAATGATCGTCGGGGCTATTGTCATTGCGTGTGTGTGTGTGAATGTGAGGGTCTGAGTGTGAGCGCGGTTGGTGCCAGTGTTTGCGCCGCGCAATGAATACACACCATCCATCCACAGAGCACCCATATCGACCACACCACAATTACCGTAATACGCGACGTACACCACCGGCGATGACGATGGACGGCGATGATGACGACGATGACGCCGAAGAAAGCGCGAGCTGATACCCATCTCATATATCGTGTTGCGATGTGTAGTCGTGACACGGCCACGGCCACGGCACGCGCCTGGTAGCACGGCATCGTCAAGAAAAGAAACATTTTCATGTACCCTCAACGGCCCTATCGTCATCTAAAGCCAGCCATGCGAGCGCTAGTTGAATCAGCATTACTATACGTAAATCAGTGAACGTCGTGGGATCCATAATCGGACATCTGTCATGCAGAACCAGTTCACAAAGCCGCCGCCCAATTTCGAGCACAAAACTGGTAGGATTTCGGAGTTAAAGGCAGTATAAAATAATTAGCCGTGGAGCAAATGACCTCGATTTCCCCTAATAGGCCGAAAACCGCCGATCATTTCACTTCATCAGCAGACAAGCGGCGCACGTCCGAGAAAAACAACGAGCACAGATTGGATGGCAGACTCCTACATAGTAATTACGAGCGAAAGAGTAGTTTTGCAGAAATTATCATCTTCAATACCAAGAACACCACATCCTCCTACCCAGGAAGGATTCAAATTTTCAGTTTATTGGCGACTGCTGAGTCCACATCAGAGCGGTGTTCGCTTGATGAGCGCATCGCCGGACAGCAAGCCTCCTTACACGCCCGAAATTCACCAATATTCATCTCCAAAAATACCCACAAATGTAATTCACCCCTAATTAAAGAGATGAATCTCGTAATCCAAAAGTACCTCTCACCCAGCAGGAGTTCAAATTTGAAATACTGGAGCCCATGGAGAAAAACGTCGGCTCCCTTACCACCGCAGCACGACAGTCGAGCGGGAGCAGCTCGGAAAGCGAGACCCCATCCCTACGTCGACCACAATCCCATCGCCCCGGGACAGGAGTATATTGGGCCAGTTACGTACCATCAAACCATACAGTTGAAAACTTTAATGACACTGGCCCTAAGGGTTGGCAAAAATGAAAACCAAGAAGTCAATGCGGGACTTATCAATATACGTTACGGAAACATGGCTCGAGTCCGAGGTCTCCATGCGAATCCTCCATCGCAATTAGCCCATAATCGGAGTAGGTTAGGGCCCTGAATTTCCCTTCACCCTCAGCGAGCTTTCATAGAGGAGACCGGTTGTTCAATTCTACCTCGAAACTAATTAGGAGTTCCCTTCGAATACCCCGAGTCGGCCTAGATCCTTACCTTCAAGCAGGAGTCCACCTGCCTCGTTTGACCCTCTGTCGGCTTTCTGATTGCTGGCAGCGAGAGCAGGCCACATCCCAAGTTGAACGATGTCCTATATGGACGGAACAGAATGGCGTGTCCAATATACGACGGTATCTACCGACTGCGCCATCCAACCGTAGTGCCTCTAGATGGCAAGAAGGATACTGGAAAATGAAGAAAAGTAGTGAAGAGCTACAGAATTGTCGTTGGGATTTAGCAGCCTAGGTCCAGAGAACAAGGGATGGAAGGATTTCGATCCAATCAACTTCTGATGGTTCTGTGCTCCGCATTAAAGGCTTTTCCATAGAGCCGTTCAGATGAAAATATCACAGAAAGGAAAGTTCAGGATATTGTACCACTTCGACTTTTGCACTAGGCGAGGCCGTGAGAACTTAAAGAGGCGAAAAAACTTCTGCCTTCTCAGCACCCCCTCCCCTCCCAAAGGACTCTCCACAACATCACAAGTAAAATCCAAGTGTCAACGCGGTTTTGGAATAAGATCAACAGATGACAAGCTCATATTCTCAGCGTTTACGGGGAAAATCGAAGAAGCTGCTAACAGAAATGACTATTATGATCAGGAGAACATCGCAAAAAATAACGGGCCTCTAAATCCAGGCTGCTATCTGGCAACTAATTACTCTTATCACCGGTAGACAGAATTTCTCATGGAGAGACAATCAACAACGCATCACCCCGTCTTTTCGTGGAATTACGAATTCCAGTTGTCTCAGCAATTTACTCGTACCGTTTGAGTAGTAACTGATTCCATACTTCAACAATCCTTCTTATTTTTTTTGGGGCAGTTCATCCCAATTACGCTTGCCTGCAACTTTTGTCTATTTGATCATAGCGGCCAGTTCGCAGCCTAAACCGCCAATCCAGATACTTGACCCACAGGATATCCCTCCCTCTTGTGACCAATCCCTCTATAATTTTCCGGGAAGGGCCGTAAGTGGAGGTGGGCTGGCGGGGTCGGTGATGATTTGCGTAGTCGAATTGATTTCACGGTCGCTCATTTACATGAGAATCAACAGTACGCCTCGTCTAGGACAATAGAACGCGCCGCGCCATCGTTGATGTCGTCGTCTCCATGATTCATGATTGTGATTGGCTTAGGAACTTAGGCGCGTACGCCAAATACGGACTGAGCACACAAACACACACGGACAAATCACGTCCTAGGCAGGGCTCAATCATGCGTCACAGAATTCGACCGAGGAAGATTGTATTTGGTTTCATCAAGGGAGTTGTAAAGGGACCTGAGGAAGGATTCCCAGGTTAAGGCGTGAAGACAGTTTTGAAATCCGTCGCACACCTTTCAACCCCCCCCCCCCCCTCTCTCGAACGATGACGATGATCGAAAAGCTTGAAAAATTCCACAGGACATTTTTATGTCCTTTTAACCCCATTGCTCTCTCCAGTCTTCCCTGAAAGACCACCCTACATAGCCCGAGATAGGATCCGCCCCCCTTCGATCGTAAAATACAACCGACCGGCTATCGATTCGCTAAACGCAAGTTTGACTTCGGAAGAGGCGCACCATAGTCTTTTCCCATGTAAAAAAAAATTCAGCATTAGTAAGAAAGTATTTCCTACCGCCTCCTCTTTTATACGCTCCGCTGGCTACTCTACACCTATTTGTGAGTATTTGAGGCGGATGTAGAGATTTGCTAGGAAAGGGGGGAGATCGGTCCATTGGGAAATTCCCCAAGAGGCCATGCTTGACCCTGATCTCAGCCATGGCACGTGTGCGGTCAGATCGCACCAAAGCAGAGACCACCGCGAGCAACACCTTAGTTTGCCGAATTATACGTGATTGTGACTGATTACAGCCTATACACTATGAAAAAAAGGGACGCGAACGAAATGCACCTGACAAATTAACGAGCTTCCCTCGGGTTTCCTTCGCTAAATTCTACAGTACCCTTGGAAATAAACAGCAAAATGGTGTCGCTGAGAGGGGATTTTGCAGACTTCATATTAGAAAAAATTCAAGTTGAAAATGTCAGTAAAAAAGAAGAAGCTGCCATATAAACTCTGCGGTAAGCGGAGGTAAAAAATAGCCAGCCACGGCTAAAAAAGGTCTTTCCCGGCTACGATAAATGCTCCACAAACCTCATCATCTCGGCTCAGCAGCTCACGAATGATCTTCTGTGGTGGTCCGCCTGGCTGCTCGAGTACCGGCTTTGACGGATCCACATCACCAGCGCTGACCAATTCAGCGATTTTGCTCATGCGCGACTGATGGGCGACCGATCTGTAGCGAATCGCTTGATTTGATAAACTAACCAGTTGATTTGCTAATTAGGTGATTGATTAATTAATTGATTAATTAGGGACGTTGTAATGTTCCGCATCACAGCCTATTCGGAAAACACATATTACGTAACTTGAAAATAGCCAATGTTCATCACCCATACATCTAGAAAATTCAATAGAAAACGAATAACACTTTCGACTTTAATTAATTTTGGGGCGCGCCACGCATTCTGATTCCATCCGTAATTGCCGATGCGTTTGAATGCGATGTGGGCTGTGCAATGACTTGCGGGAACAGACGATATCTGAACCAGTGCCAATTGGTTGACCTTTTAAGCAGGAAGGTGTCAGTTGGTAGGGGTGAAATTCACCCTTATTCATGTGCGCGGCATGCTACGCCGCTTCCCGCTACACCGACTCCAACTCCAAAACTTTACTAAACCCCAAAAAACCGCGGTTTTGGACGGGTCGGTACACAGAGCATAATCTTGGCCAGGCGTTCTGGGAGCACAAGCACTCTGGACGGGCTGTTGGGTTTAAAACGACTCCTCCATAATAAGAAGCGGTAGCCTCCAGTTTAGGCGGCGGGGGGCACTCTTCTTGTCTAGCCGTAGTGCTAGAAAGCACCCTGCAGTTTAACCATATGGATAAGATGTGACTAAACGACTCATTTCAAGCGCAGTTTTGATAAGGATTCCGGGGTATGCCCCACCACATCCTGTTCACATCCTAGAGAGCTTATGGCGTGTGATCGAACACCCTGGGCTCCTAACCCTTGCGGCTAGGAAAGGCAATTCCACACCCTCGTTAAAAATCATTTCCTTGGACCACAGCAGGCCGAAGTCTGAAAGCACCTCAGGACGTCATGAAGACACTTTCGTTACCCTCAGGATGGAAAGCACAATAAAGTGCCTCCCCCACCCCCGTACTGGAGTTTTACCATAGGGAGCTGTACATTAACAGAGGTTTGCCTGTTTTAAAGATCCTGCGGAAGAAGAGGAAATTTTATGAATGAAGACTATTATTCAAAAATTTATATTGCGTTTATTATACCAGTTTAGCTCCGCACGCAACCGCGCGCATCACATTGAGGGCTTCAGTGAAACTGGACAACTTGTAGAATATTAGGTCACGTGGCTGAGAAACTAAATGTAAGATATTTGGAAGATGTGTCACATGAAGTTTCAAAGGTTGTCCAATTTCGCTGAAGATTGTCGCGTAATGCGCGCAGTAGCATGCGGAATGAAAATAGTACTTATCATGACTTCGTAAACATTTAGCATTGATATCGAGCTCGGGCGATTTAGCGGTTTATAGAATTTCCACAATTGAAGAATCGGTGTAAGTGAAATATAATCAATCAATCAGGATCCAATCGAGCTATGATGGAAATTGCAAATATAATGGAAATTCGCTGTTAGTCCAAGTGCAGATAGTTGAGCAGCCCAACTTTCTTAGCTTCTTAGCTTCTTTGAATGAAAAGATAGGAATGGGACATATTCACGTGCTAGGGACCTGGTTTAGTTCAGCTGAGTGCACGCTCAATTTTCGCTACTTTTATCAGTACAGTTGCCGCTCATACCACTTTCTGTCGCCTAATTTCAACCTCGCCACCTTAATCGCTTGCCAGTGATAATTATAACAAAGTTGGAGAGACCTGCATTCAGACGCTCATATCATTCCTGGTCATTTGTTATCAGTTCATACTGCTCGCAATCGGTGTCCCCATCCCACCCTCCAGGCAACGTGCAGGAGCTCGTGATTTATTGTCAACACGAAGGCTACAACGAAATTAGCGGTACTCAAAATCCTAACTTCCTTATCAACCGTTATCGCTTGTTATCACTTCTGATCATCCACTATCCGTGTTCCCGTCCCATCCCCTATACCACATGTGAGAGCCAAGGCTCCAATGTAACTGCGAGGGCCGCAACGAAACTGGTGGTATCCACACTTTGACGCCCCTTATCAGTTCTTATCAGTTGCTACCACATTCGTTCACTCAACTTCTTGGTCCCCGCCTCACCCCACATATCATGCATGAGTGCAAACTGTCCACCGTCAACGCAAACGGCGTAACGAAATTGATGACATCATCATTTCGGCGTCCGTTATCAGTTCCTATCAGTAGTTATCACTTCCCGCCACCCATCATCAGTGTTTGTGTCCAGCCCCCCATATATCCTAGAAGTTTGAGCGCTCTGGGTCCAAAGGGAGTGAAGTTATGAATTTCCGGTCAGACACACACACACACACACACACCGCTTAGCCGATTATATATAGTAGGATTGTTTAGTATAATTATTACCGGTTGAGAGCAACAGATCCCGTACGAAGGCACTCGTGCAAACAAAGCTATAAAAATTGTAACTATAAGAAAAACCATTTTTGGTGACCCTTTTGTAGTAGTTCTGAAGGACAGAGACATACGTAAGAGGTGTTCGAGAGAGTGGAAACAAGGAAGGGGTGTCAAAAAAGTGACGTCCGACTTTCGTAGGTCTTGGGAAACGGTTTCGGGTTTCTAAGTAACGCCACAGTAGCCCTTCTAATTTTTTTCTGGGCTCAATGACGACTTTATTTCACATAGAAAAATTTGCAAACACCGACCTTCATGTATCCGTTAGCGATTACCATTTTCTCTAGACTGATCGATATATCGATTGAATTGATCCCGTGGTAGATCTTAGATGGGCGAAAATGAAAGCCGAATTTTGCAGTACAACCATATTTTCCCAAAAAAACTCTCAATAACCGCTTTTTAAGACCCCTAGTGAAAACCTTCCCATCACTTCTCCAAACCAATTAGCAAATTATACGAAAATTCCAGAGTCGGCAATATTAGAAATGAAATTACCCCCAGTTGTCCTTGAAAGAACCAGCTGGCGCGCCGGCGGCAACGGTGACGGCGGCGAGAAGCGACAGGATTGAAAACGTCGCGAGCCACATAGACCAGGTTCAGGATGAGTCAGGTTTATCACGAGGAAAAAAACGCCTCGTATTGTATGCTGCCCGCGTGTGTTCCATGTGCCGTAATGTGATTTGCGTCTTGAAATGACCTTTTCAGGTGTCGGGAAAATTCTAAGTGGATTACTGCCAAAACCACCAAATCTGTCACTTTACTGAATAAGGGCTTTATATAAAAAATGTTCTGTTCTATGACGCTCAGTAATGCCAAAAATATAAATTTTCACACATTGGATGGATAATTTCCCAGCAGCGATGCTAATCGATAAATCGATTAGATTGCTCAGAAGCCCGCTAATGATGGAAATCATTTAGGAATGAGAACATTGAAAAATCCGTTTTTATCTAACGTGCCATAATGAAGTCATTAGGTTTGATCCTTAATGTTAATCTGTTGGTTCGGCTTTCGTACTGCCTTACCTTGCAAGAAGCCACGAAAATAAAAAGGGTCGAAACTTTTTTGATTTCCATTTTTTCCCTAGTATCAACTGCAACATGCACTCAACCGCTTTGAGACCTAGATTCAAATGCATCGTGGACACCACCCAGCTAATCAAAAATTGCATATTCATCAGTAATCAATAAACTGAAGTCAACAATAATTTTAATTAATTTTCAAGCCGCTTCACCAATATGTTTGGTCAAGATTTGCTTTGTCTGATTCCTCAGCGACCCACCGGGCTCATTCTACGGTTTAGGACAAAGGTTCTTCTTTAACGTTCCTTAGTACTTCGTATCGCATACAAAAAGTATGCTATAAAAGTCTAAATCTATACAATATGTACTTATTCATGTATTAAGAAGCTAGCTGTTAGCAATACGTATCCCAAACTACCTTTTCATTCAGCTCATCGCTAGGTGTCGAACAATTAATATAATCGATTTGTTGAGAGAAGGGATCTTATAAAAAGGTTCGTTCTCGTCGAAAGTGTTGCCATTTGAGATAATTTTCTCTATACAGCCTTTTGTATAGATGATAAAAAATAGCCAAAGAATTGTCATCGGCATATGACACTCAATATGTCGATTCAAAGCCTCTGACATAAATCGTTTCGAAAAGTAGGAAGCAACAGTAGTAGTACACGACAACGGAGTTCTATAAATTAGCAGTAAAGTCGAGGGAGAAAAATAATCAATATTCAGCTTATGATTAAGTTCAGGTTGTAATTATAATGTGATTCTTCTGCCGAAAATTAAATCAAACAAACAACAAAAAACAACAATAATCACAACAATGCCGAGGTCCTACGAAGAGAGAAGTTGGACTTACAAGTGTTTCTGTTTTGTGTGAATGATTTTTCGACAATTCATTTCTGATTTTTCTATGCATTTTCTTCAGCATACTCCTCCAGTTTTGTATCAAATACTAGCATTTATGAGCACTTCCACAATTTTTATTTATGTTATTTATATTTATTTCAAATTATTATCTATAATTATTACAAGTTCAAACAATCTTAAGTCTTCATCGATTTCTACCGCGCCTTGAATATTTCCACATTCCCTGAATCTGTCTCAATATCCATTATCTGATCAAAACTACAAAAATACTACAAACACAGAGTTCAAGACCACCGTTCGGGAGTTGTGGCACATTCTTCGACCCAATTCGTGGCACTGAAGAACAGCAATGCGGCGAATTACCTAATATTCTCTCGGTGATTTCCTTTGGCGAGAATTCATTTCTGAACGGTTATTTTGAAGGCCGTTTTTGCAGCTTAATATTGCCTGCCACGGTCTCCCAACGTACTGCATTCTGCAGCTTAGACTGACATAACCTTCTAGGCAGTATGCTCTTTACTTCTACAAAGGATGGTCACATTTGAGGGAATGAAAGTAGCCATCAATTAGTAACACCGCCCTCCCAGGCTGTGGTTTCACACCCTAATTTCTTTCGCAACGAATCCTCCTTCACCTTAATAAAGACATACCCCAATCCATAAAAAAACCGCATCAGCGCAAAGTAGGGAGGGGGGAAAATGCTGAAAAATCAAAAAGAAAAATCTCACAGTTCCCGAAAGTTTCTTTTTCGCAGCTTACAAGTTTTAAGTTTTCGTGAGGTTCGGGAAAAAGTTCTTGAACTTTTATCGGAAGTCTTGGTGCGTAACAACACTTCTCCCACCCTTTCTTGAGGTCACTGTATCGAAAAGGATTCTATTTCCAGAGCAAAAGACGACCCAGAACCGTCCCCCAACCCCCACCACCCCCCTCCCGCACACCACCTCTCGTACCCTCTCGTGCGCCTCAAGGAAATCCTTGTCTTCGGTCACCTTCGCTTTTCAAGATATTCTATTCATACTTATTCCCAGTTGTGTGCACGTGTTAGGCGTTACACCGAACATCATGAATTACAGATGAGAAATGCACAATAGAATATTTGACATAAAATAAAGAAACCATCCAATATCGAATAAGAATTCATTAATTGAAACATTTTGAAATAAAAATAAAAATCAAAGAAACCGCACCTGAGATGAATATCAAGCGTAGCACCTTGCCCGTATCCGATCTTACAAACGTTACAGCGAAAAGGTTTCTTGTCACCTGGGCTGGACGGATTCTGTAGAGCGGCCAGCACCTGAATGAGTGATTTTGCATATCATAGGCCAATTTGTCGCGGACTAGCACATTCATGGCCAGCCAGCCGATCCCTCCAGAAGTTCTGTGCGCGCCAAATAAATTAACACCATTCCGATATACGCACACATACCTGAGCACAATAGAAAAGGTGCTGTGTGTGTGTGTGTGTGTGTGTGAGGGGGAGATTAGCGAGCTCGCTGCCGTATTCATAATACCGGGGCAAATCATGATGGAATTAATTCCGATTTCCCATGATCAAGTGAGAAGTGTATGGGGACGGCGAGCTGCCCCCGGTTTGTGCTGTGGTGGCATACGGTAGACGTAGAGGCGGGAAATGTGGTGGAGAATATTAGACAATGAGAGAGTGAGAGTAAGAGCCGACCAGCCAGCCAGCCAGCAGCTAGCGCGGAGTGCGACAGAGACACCGAGCCAATAAACACGTATTAGCCCCGTCACGATGCGAATCGCCTATTATGGATCGGAGTCAGAAGTCGTGACAGTCGAAAAGGCGAGAAAGGAAAGCAATTGCTGAAAAATTCTTCCTTTTCAGGTATGATGAGGTCATCAACGGATGCATTTGTGCCAATTAGAGTGCATGGCGCATCCCAACCAGATCGATTTGTATGCAAGGAATTCGAACGGGGTCTTTTACGATTGCGCCATTTGATCCTGGCCGCTGTATGACTCACTTGGCACTAGCCAGCTCAATGCTCATATAACGTAACTTAGCAAACTCATAAATACATACATATAAATAGCATAATCATTCAGTTGAATACCTAAGATACTCATAAGATGAGGATACAAACGGAGCCTCTTCTTCCTCCAAAAAAAAACAAGCATCAATGAAGGAGAGAGACCGGCAAAGATTAAAAATTTCCCTGAAACGGGGAAATCTGCTAAATGAACAAAGTTTTCCAAATTTCGTGGAGTTTTGTTCTGATGAGGATTCCACCTGCGGCCACCCCCTCCCCTAAATCACAAGGAAAGGTCCCCCTCGTTTGTGATTTTTGACCCACGGACGGTCGGCCTCGAGACAGAAATAGAACTGTGATAAAAATGTTCGAACACGAGGGAATTGCGACGTAAATATTCAGAAGAATAAAAGATAAGATGTGATCAGGACATAAGTAATTCCCGAATTTAGGGAGGCTATGTAAAAAACACATCCGAAAATATGCCTAAATCCTGGACAGGTCTCATCCGGAATTTTTCTCTACGGAAGATGCACTGTAAGGAATTAGAGTATGTTTGAGCCCGAAATATCCGCTTTAATCGCCTCAGGCTAGATCAGTCATGTACAAAATGATTTAGTCGTGTCATACTTACATGTATTCACCCATTTTAAGAGGTTTGGATAGCCTGGGCGCAACAGCTAATGAAGTTTCGCTTTCATAATTCCCGCAAACACCTAACTACAGGATGAGTAATTGGAATACATGCTAAGAAAGAAGGCTTACATCAATCTTGGAAGGTCCGACAAAGGAGCTGCAGCAAGCCCTTGAATTAAGGCCCGTGTTTGTGGTCATTATATGAGGAGAGTACATAGCGAATAAGTAAAGAAGAATTAATGGAAGGGGGGGGGGAAAGTCTTGCAGAGATTCTTCGACAGATTCATAGCGGATAGAAGAACCCAACTGATAGATTAAGTTGGCTTTGGTGTTGGGCCTTCAAAGAATAGGGAATGGGGACCACAACCAGTTTGCCTATTCTTTTCCAACGTTTTTTTTTGGCGTTGTACCAATTTTCCGAGAAGAACTCTGACCGGAAGTAGGATGCGTGGCGCATCCTAAAATGAATGATCAACCCAAAAAGCTTTATCTCCTAACAAAAGAGGAAAACGAGTCAGGTAGCTATTGATGGGGCATGAATGGAGATCCGATTGGGCTATTACAGACAAGGTTCCAGAGTTTCAATTCCGTCCACTTTCTTGAGCACCGATACAATCCCTTCAGAAAAACTTCCCACGAACAGTTCGCTTTCTCCACCGCGACGACGCAACAGCAACGCAATTCAATTTGATTGAAGCCCACACACGGGGGAATACCTTTGAAGCTGAAGGGGAATTCCCGTGCGCGCGTTTCACTCGCTCAAAAGAACCCTGCCGGTCTCTACCGTACGAGCGAGCCGACAACAAAGCCGATACAGACAGACAACAGCTCAAAAGAATTGCGTCGAAAAGCGCGATGATGTCCGTGGTGGGTACGAAACCACGTAAGTAGAAGCCTAGAAAGAACGATGACAATGAGCCTTCAATGGAAGAACCGTCGCAAACCGAGTGAACCGCTGAATAGGCAGTCCCATCGAAGTCGCACTATTGCTGACACACATTAGTTTGGGGCGGAATTAATTTTGGAAATCCGGTTTTCCTCAGCGCACAAATTAATTAACCTTTACGACCGTCGACAACTGGTATTACCCCCTTTGAAATCGGCAGTAGTCAACAGTCCTATGACTAAGGGAAGAGGTTTTTTCCTAAATGACAAACATCTATGAATCGCTTGGGCACAATAACAAAACCTTTCAGTGTCTGTGAAAAATTAATATCATCATTTTGAGTCTTCGGAAAGAATTAAGACCGATTGAGAAAGTTCCAGAAACCACGAAAACCCTTACTAGCTGGTAGGAATCACGGCTATTCTATAGGACAGTGCAGGAGGTATCCGAGCGCTGGTCAGAATCGCTGGGTTAGGTCCCCGGGTAGAGAGGGTCTGACATGAGCCCCTTTGCACGAAACACCACTTCCGAATAAGGATAACCTTACCGACAGCGTCGACCAATACTTACTCTGCGAGAGGAGCTGTAGCCCTCGTCAAGGGCTCTACCGGGACATGGCGCAACCTAAGGTCAACTGGGCAAACGAGAAGGAAAACGCAGTCCACAGTATTCCAAAAAGCTCCAGATGGCCGCTGAGGTGGGATTCTGACCGATCCCGCGATGGCGAAGCCGGAGGTGAATAAGAGTTGGTTGGTGAACGATCGATACTCGAGGCTGTGCCCCGATGGGGCGTGACGAATTCGAAAAGTATAACGTGGTGACGGGGCCTTCGGTGAACTAAATCATTAATTACAGAACCTGTATGGTCGCCGGCCACCCCGTCATCATGTGCGAGCGCGCGGCAATTTCAATTACGCACATGGGAGACGCACCCCTCCATGGCCACGACGCGATGATGGACGGCGGCGGCTACGGCGAATACGGCGGATCAAGCGACAATTTAGAGGTTCCTTATGAGCCGAACAGACTGAACCATTTGATTGAATCTCCTCATAAAAACTTGTAATGGAGAACGCAGAATTGTAGGGTTAGGCCATTTTAAGAGAGCTATACCCATCAGTACCACCCCAACAAGGTTTGCTGACCGCCTGAGCACCAGCATTTCCTTGAACATTGGCTTTCTCCGCATCCCCTCTCTGAGACTTCGGGCAAAATCTACTGCTATTCTTTTACCAACGGCTTGACACCCGCTTGTGTAGCAGAGGAGATAAGTACGGACTCCAGAAATTGCAGTCTACCAAGCACAGGTGGAGTTTTACCGGAGGGTTTTTGAAATGTTCAGGAGATGAGCTCTTCCCTCAACCTCGAATGCCCTGATATAAGGTGAACTCAAACACACCTAGTTATTTTTTATTGTCTTCCGACAGGGTCGGTCCTAACGTTGGGACTTTTCGGAAATTTTTTACGACCTTCCTCTTCCATTCAAAAATTTCACGACCCCCCTTAACTACCTCGCAGTGGTCGCTGTTTATATAGTATTTAATTCTAAGACCACTCAGCATACCTAACTCCAACCACTTTTCCCTCCAAAACAGCTGTCGAGCGGGAGGAGGGGGGAGGGGGTTCGAAGTTCTGCTTTTCTCATCAATGGCCGACTTAAGCTGGTAATCGAAGACTTGTCTACGCTGATTGTATAGCTTTGAAGTAACGAAAATACCCCAATTTTTGAAGTATGACGAGGATTATTAAAAGCCGTACGAACAAAGAAAAATGAAAACAGCATCGCAGGAAAGCTAGTGAGTCGGTCTAAGGCTCTTGCAATTTCCGAGTCACATTCAAAGCAAAAGAGCGACGCAGAATTTCATTTCACTGAAAGTGGGCTAATGATAAGCCTGGAAATTAGTTCCCGATTTTTAGATCGGTTTTGATTCCACCTTCCAAAAGAAGTTCTGATATTTACTATTGTGAAGAAGCCGGGGTAACGACTGAGAAATACAAACCTAATTGCATGATATAAAATAAAGAACTACGAATGAGGAAGATGCCACCTCAACGATCATTAAGCAGGTAAAAACGAATAGTAAAAGGAAAAAACGTGAGTACCAAATCAGGAGATGGGGAAGAAGCTACCGGAAATCGGAACGCAAACCAAAACCGTTCGGAAATTCTATTATGGGTACTATACCATTATCTGGATCAAATTAATTATTTTGTGCATTTCCCGTATTTGCAGACTTCGGTCAACGTGAGGAAAATGTGTACAAAATAAAAACTCCATCCAAAGTGGGTTCAAGACCGGATAGGTCCATATAAGCCGAAATGGATTCAAATCTATTGGGGGCATTAATTCATTTCAACATGAATTCTATGAACATTAAAAGCCAGCGTACAGGTTATTCGCGGGGAGTCTAGAAACGCTCTCTTTGGGCAGATCTTTTACGGCCTCGTTAGATAAAACAAAAAGAGTCAACATGAGTTCAACGAATGTTTCAAAAGTACATTTCGATCATAAACTGTAATCAATGATAAACATGTTACTAGCAAGGTATTCGCCTTTAGGAGGCGTGTGGTATAAATAACATTGATTGTCCATTGGAGAAAACTGAAGGCTGTTTTGATATTCACTTGCGGTTTTTTGATTCCCGAATAATTTAGATTCCTGCATAAATTACTTTTAAGGACTTATTAAAGGCGTACGGGTGAGGTACAGCAAAAAGCAAAAAAGTAGCGCCTAAAAAATGATGGACATACTCAAGCTGTACAAGTAAGTTACAGCTCAAAATCAAGAGGTCGAAGATAAGAATGATAAGGTTGGAACAAAACGTGGTACATGAATCCACCCGCCGCACCTAAAGTTGGCTATTGAAACTGGCACTCGTGTAGTGATCACAATCACCGGATAGGTCCATTAGCAAAAAGGGGTTCAAATCCTATATGGGGCATTAATACCATTTGCAAACATGAATACTTGTAACATGTAAGCAGCAGCGCTACACCAGAGTTATTCGCAGGAAAGTCCTAAAAAAACATTTCACCTGCAAAATCTTTTCACCGTTGTCCTCCCGTTAGCCACAAAGTATCAACATGATTTCAATGAAATTCCAAATTACATTTTTGATAACAAAACCTGTACACATTTTGATCATACCACTGTAATCAATGATAAGATCAAATTACAGAAAGATACTCGGCTTTCAGATTTCCGTGGTACCGGAATTAACATTGGATTGATCACTCTGAGAAAATTTGAACGCTTAGAATACCGCTCACTGGTTTTTTTGATTTCCGAATAATTCAGATTTCTTGTCCTTGCCTAAATTACTTTTAAGGACTTATTAAGGGTACCGGTGAGGTACAGCAAAAAGCAAAAAAGTATCCGCAACAAATGATGACATACTTCAAGCTGTATACGTACAGCTCAAAAAAATCAAAGTCGAAGATAAGGATCGATAAGGTGACAAAAAAAGGCGTTTATCATTATTCAAGAGAAAAGGGAAATTTGCCGAATATTAGGCTGTTAGAGCATCACAAAAGTGGTCATAATTATTGAAACAATTGAATGAAAAAGACACCTGGGCCAGCGTAGGTATTGAGCTCCACAAAATCATCACAAATTGGCCTCACAAGCCCAAACATGGCCTAAGTGCAATTTTAGTAGCCCTGTAGCGCCCCCACACCCATCTATCTGCTCCTTATCACCAAGTCACGCGATTGTTATTGTTACAACGACCGGCGACAGCCGTTAACACTTCTCTCGGCGAATAGATGATGACCGTAATGAACGGCGATACTGTAGTTAATTGCATCGTCGTCACCACGACCACTCCTCTATCGATTTCTTATCGATCCGTTAATAGGCTTACCTGGCTGCTTAGATCGACAGATCCCTGAGCTTCAAGCTGTTTCTTGGCCCTGTGCAGATGCCGTACCGAGTTGATATGGGTGATGAGCGCCGTTCGTGACGTGAACGTCTCCGCACACAAATCACATCGGGCTGTTTCGTCGTCTTGCGGATGATCACTTTCCATGTGGCTCTGCAACAAATTGACTGATCACTGAATTTTTTCTAGAAAAATATTTGCCGTATCCCCGGGTCTCCTTTTTAGGGACAGAACCCTCACCGTTTTGGAATCTGTTTTTCAAATAATCGTGATGTATGTAAGTAGCCATATGGGCACAATAAAGCACCACTCAAAGCTCTCGGAAGCTTATCTATACGAACCAATCGATCAAGGGATCAGGGGGGGGGGGTAAAAAATTACAACAACAGGTACGATCATGGCCAAACTGCCACGACTTCATAGAATCTCATGCAATTTAGGGTCAAAAAGTAAAGGAGCCAGGATACTAAGCTGAATACTGTATAAAAAAAGATGGTGCAATTACACAACTGTACAGATCCACGGTTACTGTAGCCTAGAGGTGGTTGAAAACACAAAGGAAGGAAACATCACAAGGAGAGCTATATAAAGACTATCGCAGAGAGTTCACCGGCTATAAAAAATCGTGGCCCTTCCGAAAGGGGGCGGAACAATTTAACCCTTTCGGCCCTGGCGGTGGCAATTGCCACCACCAAATTCAAACGCTTGCATTGCCGCTGAAACAGCATGGTTTTTCTAATCCTGCTAGAGTTGCTTCAGTCAACCTTCCCCTTCCTAATTATGAGCTAAACCTGCCATTTCATTGTGTGTTGCTGTTAGTATTACAAGTATTTGTGTACAAGTGCAACAATGAATGGGCGCTGACCCCCGCAACCGGCCAAGTAAGTGTGACTTTTCTTAAAATACTTGAAGTAGATCCATTCCTAAATCAAAATTATGGGTTATAATGTTATGCAAGATTATAAACTTTTTCGGCATAACTATGAAATTTCGAATTGTTTCGACATAAGCTTAAAAACTAAGAAGGTGGGCCAATTTTCAAAGCTTCTTAGTTTCTTTGTTTGTGATCGAATAGCTTCCAAATTTTGCCATAATGATACCTATATGCTCACGAAGTAAGTAATAAACAATTGCTAGAAGAAAGAATTCTCCACGGGGAAAAATTCAGGTCCGAAAGGGTTAAACCGTAGCTTTTTCGTCTAAAAAGGTTCTTCACAAATCTCCTTGCTTAGGAGCTTTCTGCTTCCAAACAGTTTATTCTACCTATGCCCACGGTTTGAGAACATTTGGCGTGCACTAATCCAGAGGGTTTGAATCGCGCCCAGTCAGGCTTGTGGGCTACCGAAAGGGTCAAAAATTTTTTCTTATGCTAAAGTCATTTAGCCTTGGCCACGATCTGGCCATACGAAGCCGAATCGGAACAACTGCACTCAAAAATCTAAATCTCATTTTCACTACACTTCTCTGAGTCCAGTAGCACATTCACAGCAGTCTCCAGAGAGAAATAGGGTTCGGAAATCGGAAATTGGAAGCACGGCAAGGCTAATCGAGATAATAGAAAGAGTTCCTAAACGACTGTTTCGACTGGTGCTCATGATTTACGACGCCCCCTGATGCATCTAGTCCATAGGGTCTCTTTCGAAGTTGGAAATGGGGTTAGGGGCAGGTCGCACTGATCGTGAGCTCTGTCATCCCAGGCTCTGACAAAGGTGTGGTCGAAATGTTAGCCGAATAAAATTCCTGCATCGTCGTGACCGTAGGGATACAAAAACAATGGTTAGGAATCCTTAGAACTTTGGTGCTAAGTGAATTGGGGGAGAGGAGGGACTCACGCGACGGCGTCGGCATCTGCTAACGGATATCACTAACCTATAAGTCTGGAAAGGAGCTCAAGTGTGCCAAAGTTAGATTCTACGAAATCACAAATATCAATTTTTGACTTGTTTTTGTTGTTGTCACTGCTGCTGTTTTTTGCCCGGTAGCGTAACTGGTAGCGCACTTGCCCGGAAAGCGAGAGGTGCGGGTTCTAGTCCCGCCTGGGGCGAAAGTTTTGTTCACAACCCAGCATTCTTGTGAAACAAATCTCAATGTTCATAGCCTAGCCACTCCTTCCTAGGCTGAGTCTTTGATCTATCGCGCTTGAGAGACCGCGCCGAGGCGTGGTCCTTCCCCCTCCCAACTCACCTAGTACCTGAACTTTTTCTTGATTTTAGCCCTACTGAAATGGAAGCCACTTTTTCAAGGCAGAGTGATAAGCCCACTGATGTCTGCTCACCTTCAGCTCATCATCGTTAGCGCACATCTTTTGACAAAGTGAACATCGTTGGGTTGGCGCAAACAGGTGTAAAATCGAGTGCGATCGGAGCGCGTTTTCCGTACGAAACGCCATTGTGCATTGAGCGCAACGATAGGTGAAGTTGCCCGAGCTGAAATCAATCATTTCTACAGACAGTACGTGAGAAACGAAAAAACATTGAACGCAAATATTTAAGCAGTTCTGTTCTGATGTAGCAGTGTGTTGCTAAGAAATCGGATCCGCCGCTCGACAAAAGCTACGATTCCTCCTGAGAGGACATTGACGGAAGTTCTTTTTGCACTACAGGACTGCGAAACTACAGCTAATTCACTTAGCTGAGGTTTCTGGGAGTAACAAGTTACCTTCAATATTACCAGTTTGTACGTCAGAAAAGTTTTACCGCCGCGAACCCGAATATTTTGCAATGAATATTGCAATTATTAGGTCTAACATTCAATTAAATTAAATTAAGCTTTTGTTTTTTGCATTTAAAATTCTTTCATATTACTTTACCAGAAGATTCTTCTGTGCTTCAATATCACCGGTTTTTACTCACAAGGGTTTCACCGCCACAAATCCGAACATTTTCAAATGAAATTACTAAGTTCAATATGTAAGTAAATTGAAAAGGCCATTATTTTTCCGCATTCAAAAGTCTTTCATTACTAAATTAAGCAGAAGATTCTTTTGTTTGGCAGACTAATTTTGCTCGAATTTGCTAGACCGAGGATCCCAAACGCTCAGACACCATAAATCGCTTTAGATAGATCAAAATAGACAGGTAGGCTCCTAGGACGAAAAAAGGGGTAGTTCGTAGCAACGATGGCTATAAAAAGCCAGACGCATTCCCGAGGAGAAAAAAATTCCCGTTCATGAGTAAATTCGGGGATCCGTGGCCTTTTAATCACTCATTTTCCAAAATCTGAAAAGGGGTTTTACGAGGAACAGTTCAGCGCACATGAACTTGTATGATAGTTTTGCTAGGAGAGCTGAATTCCCAAGGGGAGCTATCGTTCCAGGCTAGTCGAATCCTGTCGCCCTCTGGCGAGTCCAGCGCGACTACAACCCATCTGACGTATACTGCTCAAGAAACCTAGCTACTCCCTAAAGAACACCGTGACGATCATAGCTCATGTATCCAGTAGTAAGGGCTAGATATTCTACGTGCGTAGAGTATGAAGAAGACTACCATGAAAGATATATGGTATTCCCATAAAAAATGAACAAACGGGTCGCTTACGGTCTGAAAGATGAGATTTTTGTGCGAATAGGTTAAAGGTCAAAAATTCGCGTCCGTTAAACAATCTTTCAGGGGTACTGTAACTTCTAGGAGCTCCTAAACCACTAATGGACAGTTCCGAATGCTTGACATCGACTTCGACAAGCGTGATCCCTTTACTGCCCATTAATCGCAGAGTGTAACTCTGCCCTGGCATATTACGGATTTCTCGATTCTGGTCTCGTCTCTAGACGGTCAGAGGGACCAATCTTAGGTACCAGGTATTTGGGTGGCAATACATTCATAACCGTGCTTAAAGCATCCTTTTTGTTGATCCCGGGGCTGAGCCTTAGGCAGAGGAGGAAAGACAACAGGGTGCGTGAGCAATATCATTCCCTCCAATATCGTGCCCACTTTGGGCTTAGTTCTAGATTATGCCCCCGTATCTTGTGATAGCGCCGACCAAGGCCCGAGCTGATGACCGGTCGTCTCTGATGGTCAGTTCAGATCCAAAATCACTGAGCGTCAGCCCTCATGAGTCCCTGATGTCGGATTTTCAATGACGATCGTCCACGATGAGCTGAATTAAAGTCAGCACGCCAAGCGAGTTGACGACGATGGAGCGTTCCGTCAGAGGCGCGGCGCACCAGCGCCCTTCCATTGTCAATCATTACAATAATGGGAAAATGAGCGTCGAACACAGAGCGACGGAATAGAAATGTAAATAGACGGACGTGAGCCGGCCCGAGAGACAGCAGCCCCCTCGACGCCATGGTTTGAGGTGTGATTACGGTAGACGATCGTCGACGACGACGACGTTGTCGTCGATGAAGAGGTGGAGGAGGAGATGATGAGATGACGACGTGACGTCACCCAATGAGGCTGACCGTCAGCAATGAGCCGTTGAAAAAGTCAATAGAGATTGATGATTTCAGAGGATTGAAAGAACACGGCGGCAATACCCAAAAACCAGATTATACAGTACCATTTTATGAGGAGAAATAAATGAAGAATCCCAGCTATTCAATACAAAAAGTGCTTATTGATCAAAGCAAATATTCGCGAAAATGAGCAGCAAGGCTACTTTTACCAAACTGCCAACACCAAGGTGATCTAGTGAAATTGATTAATTGAAGCAGACTTGACATATTAAAAAATCCTGGAGGTACCCCTCCCCCGCTTCGTGCACCCCTGCTGACCCGCCGAACTCATCCCGGGAGCAGATAGAAAAAGTAAGGTGAAAAAGGGAGCTACGGAAGGTAAGGCTATATAAAGAACTAGTGATTGAGCTCCAGCTCAGATGATCGATCGATCGAAAGTCTTCCCAAATAGGAACTTGGCTTCAAGCAATTATTGATCGATTAGGTTGAGTTTTCAAGCACTGATCAGTTTTTGTGGAGCAGCTCATATCAATAATCAAATAACATTCAAAAATTTGGCAGTCAGCTTCTGGTGGGTCAAAGGGTTACCATAGTCGCCGGAGAATAATCGATTCATTACTAATCAATCAAATAAGTCGATAAACGGTAAAGGTTAGCATCGGTGCAGATCCCGCAGAATAATGCTATCAAAAAATCAATAAAAATCGATTAATCACAAGACAATCAAACTGACTTTGATGTTTCGGGTCGATGCACGGCAAGCAATCGTTCGACGGCCGACTCGGCAATTTTGTGCTCCTGCAAGAGGCAGTGGAGGAAGTGTGTATGAGCAATGGTTTAAACAACGCATCACATCGAGTTTTAGGCCCGAAGCCGTAAAAAACTACCGTATAACCTATCCAGCCATGAAACGAACCTGAATCAGGTGTTCAGTGAGTTTCAGTGTTCGATCCGAGCACAACGGACACTGTTCACCTTCTTCATGCGAACGCGCATGCTCTTCCAACATCGGCGCGTCTTCTGAAAAAATTCATCGACTTCGTGACGTCACTTTTCTTATAGAAGTTTCAGAATGCGACAATTTTTAGGTACCGTACATTTGTGCCTTCGAAAAAATCAATAAATTTTATCACATCAAAAATGCAACGATTTTCCATACAGGTTCCTTACTCATTACATATGCAGCCTACCTATCCATGTTTCATATTTCTTATTCATTTTTATTTTTTTTACATAGTTCAATTTTTCACTTCGCTGGTTTTCATCGCAGATATCCGGTGGAAAACAGATGAAAATATTTAAATTGAAAATGACGTTAAACTCAAAAAAACCGCCTTCAACAAAACCAAAACGGTAATGTATAGTGGTCAACAACGCATTGAATAGTGGAACGAATCGCTTATTCATATTGCCGTTCGTAATTGTGAATCGATCGATATTTTATTGAACGATCAATAAAATACCATGAAAACATAGAACGTATAAAGTTCATTAGCTGTCTCAAATGTCAATAGGTTTGTGCTAATAAAAAATATTTTCTATAAGTTAATCCACCCTTTATAATGCCAGATCAATCAATAAACCATTCAAGAGGCTAAAACGCAAAGGCAGAACTTTCTTCAGGAAATTCCCCGTTTCAAACGGAAAGCCGAAGACTTTGTAGGCGTGGCGTTTCCCGTTTGGGTGTCAAGAACACTTTACGAGGAAAGGAAAGCGGTGTGTTTTTTTATAGTACGATGTACTAAAAACCATCCAAAAGCGGCGTAATCTAAGCCTGCGCGTACCATGGAAGTGATAAAGGGATAAGGCCTTTAATCACATCGCGCCAATAACGTTCAAGGTGTCAATTTATCAAACGTGAGACGGCAAGATCAAACACATACCGACGCTAGCCGGCTGGCTGGCTGGCTGGCTGGGGCACTTCTAAGGGGGTGTGGTCGAGAGGTGAGGCTCTAGCAGGCAGAGCTCTCTTCATCAACCGTTTGATACAAGGTCAGATTGCATGGATGAGCGTATTGGATGTTGCCACTTTCAGCCCGATTGGTAGCCTTCAGGCTACAAACAGATGTCTTAAAAGAGGGCAAGCAGGTGGGAGACTTAAGATGGTTTTTCTTCCGAAAAGAGGGGGACACTCATCGAACGGAAACTTTGTGGGGAAATTTCTCTTACGTTGATACTGCTGTTTATGCCATTCAGAATTCAGGTTCCCACTTTGAAGAAGTACTGCAAGAAGGACTGCCCTGGCGTGAAAGAAGGACTGCCCTGGAGTGAAAGGTACTTGAAAAGGAAAGTTGGATGGTAGAAATGGTTGAAACAGGAAATTTTGTGCATTTGAAAATAATTAACACAGAAAACTTAGTGGAGGAAATCTCTTGAAACAGGAATTTTTCAAATAAAAACTATAATAAATTTGTAATTTATCAGAAACTTTTTCTCAAAAGAGAACATTACCTAATTGATTACAGTGTAATGTGTCAATGAGAACCAATTTTCGCGACAATTTCTAGAACCTCTTGAAAACAAAATAATTAACAATAGGACCATGTTTTTTTCCAATATTCATTTCACCATCTTTTATCAC
Source organism: Ostertagia ostertagi (assembly GCA_036418205.1). Lineage (NCBI taxonomy): Eukaryota > Metazoa > Nematoda > Chromadorea > Rhabditida > Trichostrongylidae > Ostertagia > Ostertagia ostertagi. The sequence continues at coordinate 51,436 of MU868725.1, read as the reverse complement.
CTTATCTCTTCTATGATCGATAAGCCTCGATTATGAGGGAAAATCTACACTATCGAGATTTCTTTCTGTATCACAGTGAGAAATCTTGCAATAGTAGGGTGCGACACACATGCGCGTCACATTTTCACACGGTCAGTTTCATTTTGATCGACCGATTTCTCGGCTTCAAAACTGTCTGTATAACTTTTTGTATCCAAAAAATAATATACATTACTAGTAACGGAGTTACTGGAGCTGAAGACGATTATATTTTTTATTTATCCTTTATTTAGTTAAGTTGTTGCCAGAAGTGCCGAGAGGAGGGTGTTAGATGTAATTTATTCATCATATCATTATGTATGTATATTTAAAAAATAGCCGAAAAAATGCTGGGATACACGCAAGCGTGCAGGCTGTTGCCAAAGTGTCAAGCTTGTAATCTCGAACAAAAAAATGAAACAGTAAATCTTGGTAGCGACACAGTTCCAAGCCGTTTTGATTACTGAGTAGAAGTCGGAAGCATGGCGCAAGCCAGACGTCACTGACAAGCTGACTCTATGCTCCCAGTATGAGATCTATCGCTAGCGCCTTGCTCGCTTTCTTTAACAGCCGTCCTTCTGAACTTTGACAGTGTATCATTTGCAGTTCGATTTTTTTCCTGAATCGGGTAGCATTTTCCGAGTTGTTTAACCCATCCCTCACCCACATTATCCTGCAGCTGGTCATAGTCGAATGGATCTTCGGCGCTGAGTGCTAGTAGTTGTTGGGGTCGGTTTAACGTGTGAGAACTCTCGCATCAGCACCGGGCATGAGTGTGCAGGTGGTTGACGGAGGGTGGCGGTCATATCAAAGGGGGCCGCGGTCCGCACCGCCGCTCTGCGACCGTCTCAACTGCGCCACCATAACGCACAATATGCTAATTATAATAGTAAAAACGCGCACTAAACCGCGTCAATAACTGAGATAATGAAATGTGAATGGTGGAACGACGAAGCGCCGACGCTCCACCACCACCACCGCCACCACGATAGCGCCGACGCCGACACGGCCACCACGAGCCATCAACGATACCGCCGACGACGAACGGCATCGATTGATTAGTGGAGGTTAGGCGGAAAGGAGTCACCAGCTTTCAGCTGGCTCATGGCAAAGTGCGAAGGGAACGGGGAAACAAGTACTGAGTCTATTGGTCTGCCTGGAAAAAGAGGTACTGGAAATAGAGTGAAGTGCAAAAACAGCTATGATCCTATGCGCTATTTTGCGATCTTGAAGTTACAACTCAACACATTTGAGGCTTAAATTCTAGAGACCCAGTTAGCAGCAGGACAGATGTTAAGGGGCTATAAGACAGATGAGTCAGTGGGAAGGGGATAAAACTTGCCTCCGGTGAGCCTTGAGCCGCAGCAAATTTACCAAGATATTCCTGGGATATGCCAAACCGGGGAAGGAATCAAAAAAGAAGAGGGTTTGTGAAGGATGCCTGAAACGGCTTTCATCAGCGATCGAAGGAAGGATGACCATGTATAAGAAAGACCGTCACGAGAGGACAGCTGAGAATGAGGATCCGTTTTCCCAAGCTAAAACAGCTCAACTTAACCAACGTCTCAAATATAGAGTCGCTAACGAAAACACGCGCAATCTCCACATAATACACTACCACAAAGACGAACGGCTAAGAAACCTAGTGGAGCACGCTACGTGTGAAGTCGTTCCTGCAGCGATGATCTTCCCACGACCCACTGGTAGCGCCTATTGCCCCTAGGCTCCTAGGCAGCTTCACAGAATGTCCCAAAAGTCTAGCACCTTGCGGAATTAAGCGACGAATGGGTAACTATGACCCAAGTAGGATACCTCAGTAGCGTTTTCTCAGTTTTTTTTTGCCCAGATTAGAAGGATTACTTCCAAACCAGAAAACGTTTACTAATTAGAACTACTATCGAAATGTGAAATCCCTAACGATTTCGACCCTATGGAATCATAGTGATGATCTCAAGAACCCTGAATACAATAATATCGATCCTTCGCTCTTTACAATACTCGACGCGCGGCCATGAGAAGCACATCGTTTTCAATTCATTTCCAGCGAACTCAATAAAATCGAATGAAAACAGCCTATCGGGCCTAGCGGTCGACCAACCGTTAAATGGACTGTACGTGGCTTTTTCCGGGCCGTAAATCACCTAATTAGCCGCGGGCCGCGCGGATCATCACGACGTGAATCGCGCCGGTCTCGTGCCTCAGCCGGCGGAGGTGGAATAGTCTGCAATTACACACCAAACTTCCCAGTTCTCAACGCTCATGTGTCCTCTGAAGAACTCTGGGTGTTTGAGAAGGATCACAGCAAGGACCACCTTCTCAGGGGTTGCTGAAGCAACAGCTCTTCGTCTGATCACTGATTTGGTCCTTTAGGGCTCAGATAAGATTAGAAAACGAAGCAGAACAAATCCCCCGAAGATGAAAACCAGTGATCTTTAACGCGAGGGGCTGCCAGACATTTGGTAATTTCTGAACGCGTGTAGCCCCTCGCAACTAATCGTTGCCATCGATACCTAAAGGTATGGCGCCGGCATCTGAGCCCATTGCTTTTTTGTCCTCGTTCTCTGTCCCGCTCCTCGCTCAGAGTTCTTCTGAACCTCGACAAGGGTTGCCTAACATAACACACATTACCCGAAGTGGTGGTAGATTGCACCGTAGCGCCGGCGTAAATCAACGTGCCGCACACGAGCGCAATTAGGCAACGGTGGTGGTGAGTCGCGAGGCAGCGCTACACGGCAGTGTCACTGGCACACAGGGCAAATTACAGCCGGCTGGCTGACTGAAAGCGGCCACCACGGCCGCGAGGAGGGCAAGGGAAGGGCGACGACCACACGACGTCGCGAGGCAGCTGACTGAGCTGAGGTCAGAACCGGAATTCACCTCTCGCGCTATCGCTGACACAAAACCACGACAACATGAATTAGCACAAATTCTACGAATCACCCGAATAGGTATCAGAATGGGAGGCACTGGTGGGAACTGAGAAACCTAGTCAGTCCTGCTCACTTGATGTCCTGCAACGCCTGAGCTGGTATCCCTCAAGACCTGAGGTGGTTAGGGCAAAATTTCAAGCCTGAGCTCACAGGACGAGGCAACCACGGCCGCAAGGAGAGCAAGGGAAAGTCGCTTGAGGAGTTCGATCTAAGACCCTATCCCTTTCGACTTTGAGACGACACAAAAGAAGATGGCCTGATCATGAGTGAGGAGCAGATCCCGTGGGCAAATTAAGCCCGAAGGCGCTGCTGCGCAGGTTTGCAATAATCGATCTTCAAGGAAAAATTGGAGGCAATCGGGATCATTGTATAGCCTACTATCGTTTATAGGCTCACTGACCTTGTCGGACACCTCCCGCGAAGGCTCAGCAAAGGATTATCACGATATCACAACGGATCACCTGGTATCACTAACAGATTTCAAGAAAACCTTCAGAAAAACTAGGTTCGTCATTCTCTGGCTAAATCTAACGCGACGGCTCTATAGTAAATCTTACACTTCATTAGTACAATCGGTTTTTTGGGCTTTCGCCAGAAAATCATGGCCCTGGAGGCCAGGAAGTACAATGATAAGTTGATAACATGACAATAAATCGTTGGAGCAGTACTTTCAGTACTGCAGAAACGCTTGAAAGACTGTAAAAGGCAAATTGAATCATAGGACTTACTCGTAGTGAAACCACAACTGGCACAGGCGTACGCAGCATCGTCACTCATCGTCGTCGCATTGAAATCTGAACGTGATCAGCTGATGGACGTGACAAAATTGAAAACCGCCTCAGCGCTGATGAATTTTAAGCAGGACAAATGAAAGTGATGAGTATTGATTGATGGAGGAAGGGTTCCATGGGAGAAATCAAAAGTGAACCTTTGGCAGGAGAAGAGGATTTCACGGCACCGTAATTAACCGCGCAAAAAAAGTAAAACGAAAAATCGATAAAATCAATCATTATAGAAAAGGGCATGGTCCATAGTACAGATGGGAAGAGCTTAAAAAACGTCCGTTTGGAATGAATTATTGAAATACGAGGTGTTATGTGTGAGCAGGCCAATTCTGCAGTGCCACCGCCAACGACGACGACACAACAGGCGCCACTGCCGCGCTACCGTAATCACTAATGAATTAATCAGCGCTGGTGTGAATATTTATGAAAAACATTGGGACCTGATTGGACAGCGAGCGACGCAGCGCTCAAAAGCGCCAGCCGAGCAGCGGCGTTCGCCAGCGCCCTGCCTGCCCAGGCTCGCCATAGAAGTCATAAACATAGATTATATAAGTATATCATGATTCGAAGTATTGATCATGAAATCAATCAATAATTTAGCTGAAGAGTGTAGACGAGCTCTAAAGGAGCCTCAGAGCCAGTGAATACCGTAAGCCGCGTAATGAATTAGTTACGAAACACCGGCGCGAAACGGACGGACCGCCGCAACCAGCCGCTGTCGCCGCAGCCACCGCCAACGTCGCACCGATTCCCAAGCATTATCTAATTGTTATGAGAATTGCCCAGCGCGCTGTCATTCAGCAAACATGGAAATGAGCCTGCGACGTCGCACGCGACACACTGTGCAGCGCTACGGTATGCGGCCGGCGACGGGGCGCAGTACCAGGCCAAGGAGACGTCAGACAGTGAGACGGCCACGGCTAGCGCTTAATCACTTCGTTTGCCTTGACGTCTCATACGTTGTCTGAACACACCACACGATCACCCACAGCGTCATCATCATCCATGAGCATCACATCACTGCAATGAGAGTCGTCGTTGAAGAAATTTGCTCGAGAACCCGCTGATGAGTCCCCGGAGAACCCAAGGGAAGGACATGTCGGCGTGTGTTGGGGATGAGCGATCTAAGGTGTTCCTCATCATGAATTCTGCGGCGCCCAGGTTATTATGATGGTTTGATGAAAATTCTCAGTGACGTCGGCTAGACAGACTCATCAAGAAGAATTTCAGGCGTATTACCCAGACGGACTGACGGCAATAAATTGAAATCCGTAGGCGGTGGACGCAGCCGAGACGGTTACAGGAAACGGGGGTGGCCGGAATGGAGATGAACGGACACCAGGGGGTTCCCAATGGGAACGGCCGGCGCCACGATCACGATGATGACGACGAGCACAGTTCGGTACCAGCAACAAGTGCAAGCAAATAGTCGACAGTGTGCGAAGTCGAGGCCAATGGAGCATCTATGGGTTTCGTGACTGGACACAGGCGCTCGGTTCCCATTCACACCCACATACACGTGGCCTTTGCCCGGGTTAAACGGAATCCCGGCCGGATGAGGTGTGGACGACGGGAGTGTATTGTCGGCAGCATTGCCAGCGGCACAGCCCGACAATGTCCAAACAATCATTAGCATCTAACAGGCTCATCAGCTGCGCACAGTTATTGGCTTAGCCACGTCCGCACCACGCGGCAATTCACGAAAAACACCAGAAAGTGAAAGATTTTGGCAGGCAGCGAGGCTAATTGGGCGGCGCGAGAAGAACGATGGCCGCACGGCTGCCATCGCTTCCCCCCAGGGGGATAGTGACGGGGGTAGCGCAGGCGATAGTGGCCGAGAGCATGGTTTGGACCAGACGATCAGCAGCGGAGCCGGACTTTTCTCTAGCCGTCACCATTTTCTGGCTTAGACCAAGTGAATCTAGTGGTTTTCGTGGATCATCCAGTGTTACCAGACCGGCTGCTGAGGTGCTGTGCAACGTCTGTCGTGCTCGGCGCCGTCCTGTTGACTTACCTATTGTTCACGATCTTCGCATCCAACCCTCATCTCTTATAGAACAATGCGTTTCGTCGGCAACAACACCAACTCACACCGATCGCGAGGCTTGAACGCAAAAACGCGAAAACAACTGCGCAGGAGTCTAACTAGAAACGGACCGAGGTACAGGTACAACTGCCCAAATGGGCGGACTAAAGCTGATGTGGCCATTAGGCTAAAGTAGGCGCGGCGATTTGGCCACAGATAACATCAGTAATGGAAGGCAGAAGCTAATTGGCTATGTTTAGCAGATGAGCGAAGGCGATAGCCGCCGACGAAAAGGGCATAGGCGGGCGCCAGCTCGGAAACTTTGCGCCGAATCAAGCCTTTCGGGGAGGTTCGCAGAAAAGGTAATTGAGACAATGATGATGAGTATCTTAGTAGGGTAAATGTTGCCATTGGTGGGTATCATTTACGGGGGGCGGAATGGGTCGGTCGTGAATGTTGCGCTACGTGCGTAACGTCCTTCACCGGCAACAATGCGTTGCTGGAAATGAAACGAGGGCGACAGCGACGGTGATGGCGGTGAGGACGATGAGGGTGATGAGGACATGAGGAGACGATGACATTGGCAGTAGAGGAGTCAGTGCGAAACTGGCTGGTTAAGACTACAACACAGAGTTGTTGGTTCTGAGCGCCTGCCTTGGCACCTCATTAGGCTCGTGGTTCCCTAATTTCAGCAAATTTTCGCCTGTTTGCTCGATCTTTGGTTTACAATGGAGAGAGCCAGTCCTCTGAAGATCCTTGACTACACATTTCTGACCCTACATTTTGAACAGGAAAAGGTTCAAACTCATTTATAAAGAAGAATGGGCGGAAGTGGCGTAGTGGCAAGTGGCGCCAGTAACTTCGTCAGTCAAGGGATCAAATCCTGGAGTACGTCATCTAGGCCAACCATGTCTCTTTTCCTTCAGGGTCGGTCAGCGGTACTATACTCGTCTAGGAGGCTGAAAACACCGACTTGCACAACGAGTAGCCCCACTGAATCATTGCGTAGGTCAGAATTCAGAACGCTACTACGATTCTGAATGGAAGTAGAACGCATGGCGCACCACACAAATGGTTGATCACCACCAAATACCTTGTCCTTTGAGGAAATACGGTATTTCGGATTGCGCCATGTACTCGGCTTATTCTTGCAGTTGTTCCGATATGCGAAGGAGTAACACCCACACAACAGTTGGAAAAGATTATCCGAAAATTGAGAGCTAGTAAACCTGGATAGGTTCTCATAGACCTCCCCTTAGTCAACTTACGTATGGATGCCACTCAAGTCTACCCTGGATCTGAGCGGTGACTGGCTCGTTTCGAGGTTCATGGAGGACAAAAACATTATCCATGGGGAACAAAGCCATGAATGTAATAGTTGGATTCTACCATATCCGTTCCAATCCTCTGAAAACCTGACAGAATGTTGAATGCATGGCCTATCTCAAAATGCTGCGAGCCCATTCCAAAACTCAGAGAATCTTCGGAGCCCTGGTAGGGCATGAACATTATTCAAAAGGGAGCAAGTCCAAGTAAAAAAGTACCCGCCAGTTCTTCTTGTATCTATTCGAAACCTCCGCAAATCTGGAAGAAACTCGAAGACATGGCTTATCCGGAAGTATAGGTAATGTCATTCTTCCCCCGTATTCCTTTCGTCATTGAGCTCCTCTTGGAAATCAATCATCATCCAATCGATTTCTTCTATGAGCCATCAATTTCACTTTGCGTTCGTTCGCCCGCCTCCTCCGCCGTCTCTCTGCTGTTGACTCCTTGAACAGTAATTACTCGTTTATTATCCGGTTCACTTCGGCAATTATAGTTGTTCTTGACGAAATCGAATCGATAGCAATTGCTCCCACCGGGACATTTCGATGCATATCTCTCACCTTCCCACCATTTCCTCCTTGCTCCTACAAACCCTACTACTACGACTACTTCCACGAATCCCTTCGAACGGCGAACGACATCAACCCCCAGACGAGACAAATTCAGGCTAATCTGATGATTTTGACGCCGCTCTGTGTGTGTCGGCGGCAGTGATGGTGATGGTGGTGGTGGATGTATTTACAGCTTCGGCAATGAGGAGAGTTTGCCGAGAGAGACGACGTCGGCTAGGAGGAGGAGGAAAAAAAAACAAAAAAAACCAAAACAAAAATTAACTAAGAAATTAAAATCACTTCTGGAAAAATGCAAATATTAAGCACCAAATATCGCTGCGCACAAAATAAAACAGAATTTCTAGGAATTTTTTTAAATATACTTTTGTCTTTGTTGAGCAATAAACTTGAGAGTCTCACAGTGTTTTTTATTATTTAGATCGGCATAAGGCTTCGTGTAAGCAAAATACTGATAGAAATATTCAAAATATAAGAAATACTATAAATATGTATATATAAATAATTATTCAAAAGTGACACTAAAATCAAAAAATTGATTACAAGACTGCCTGTATTGTATGTCAAGGAAATGGCTAAGTGCATCAAAAGTTCTAAATTTTCAGTCAGGGAAAAATTATGATTTTTCACAACCAATTTCACT